>WOXC01000752.1:0-284091 GCA_011680675.1 Gymnobelideus leadbeateri
ACTAATCTGTAGGGAGGAAAACTTCACTAGTTACTAAGTGGCTGAGTTTGTGGGGAAAAGTTGTCCTAATAATTTATTTATTAGTAACCCAAGAAGTTGGTCACATAAATTTGCTTTAAAAATATTAGTCTTCCCCCCCCCAGCCCTCCCATCAATTTCCCCACTGAAAGCTTTCCCTTGTGTGTCATCAATAGCTACCTCATACCAGATTTCCTGCTGTGATATTTACTTCTTGAATGTGCCTCAAACCCAGATCACTCTGTATACTACAGTTGGAAAGGTATGTGCTGTTTGTCCTATGTGAAATATTCCTGTCCATTTGCCAGGAAAGAAAGTTGTATGTGGTTCCCTGACATTGTTCAGCTCACAGATTGTTCAGGTGCATATCATTCAGTCCTTTAATTTCTTGATGTTGAAAGCAGATGGGGGTCATGTGATTTTGCTTGTTCTGCCTTTGGCCCTAATTGGGCCAGCTGTGTATGGAATGACTCAGAGATACCCTTATGTGATTGTTTTGTTTGACTGGAGCAGATCACAAAAAGAGTTGGTATTTTCTTGCTAGTCCACCACTAGTGAGTAGCAGCCCTTTATGTATTTAAGTTTGTTCTTATCCCTTCATTTTTTTCTCTTTAATTTATATTCAGTTTTTCTAGTAGTTAATTCAGTTTCCAAGTTCTTTCTTGACTGGGTGATCTATTAGCATGTCCAGCTATGAAGGAATGAATGAAAAAACATTTATTAAGACCTTGCTAAGAGACAAGTACTATGCTAAGCACTGGGAATACAAATAGGAAAAGTGAGATTGACCCTGCTCTCAAAGAGTTCACACTCTAATTGAAGGAAGTTAACACATGAAAGAAAATTGGAAGTCAGGGCAGATGAAAAGGCCTGGAAGTCTATGCACAGTTTTTTTTTTTTTTTGATGTTTATTAAAGTTTAAGAAATTGTTCTGAGGCTGTCGCTTTGTAAGTTACCACTCAGCTTTTTAGAATAATTTAGATCTAGTTTTGTCCAGGCTCTACATATACATTCATATTAAACATGATCACATTAGTCATGTTTACAACATGAAGAATATGAAGAAGAATAACCAATGCAATGAATCACTAGAAAGAAGAAACAAAACTAAACAAAAAGGAGAGAGAGCAAATAGTATGCTTAGGGAGACATCTTTTCTAACTATGATATGTAATACTGCTTTAGGCAGCCCTTTACCGAATCCACTCCTATCTCCAACACCCAATCAGATCAATTCCAGGAACACAAGCATAGTTTGGAAATGAGAGCCTGGCCCTTTAGCATGCAAAATTGCATCCAGAAAAGTTAATATGTGTCCAAAAATAGGTAAAGATCTCTGGGTTACTTCTGCTTGGTATACATTGGAATGGGTGGGTTGGTGGAACTACTGTTTGTTTATTTTCTCTGAGGGATTGAACAGGAGGTGGGCCACTGAGAGTCCTCAATATAAGAAAAGAACCTATTAGTAATAAGGAATCTTCAATCCCTATGCTTTCAATTATGTCCTTCTTTTGCTTGAATCTGACCTTGCATTTCAATGTCAACCATCAGAGAAAGTTTTCATTATATCACTAATGTAGTCAGACCCCCCCCCCCCCCTATCAAAATCCAGCTGTTGAGAGGCACAGCTATTTCAACTCAACAGTGGTGACAGGTATGTGCTTAACTGACTTACATTTAGGAAAATGGATCTTTAGGTCCTAGATGAGGCCACCCCTAATATGAACTATTTAGCTGGGCTTTTTTCCCTTTTCAAGTGGGAAATGGTTTGGCAAATATGTTTGGAAAACAATATTTTAAAGTCACCGGATGTTGACTACTGTTCTACAGTAGACCAGGCAAAAGGGGCCACAGGAAAACACAGCCAGCAAATCCCTCTTTTCAGTGACCCAAGCTCAAAAACTTTTCCAGATGGTTCCCTAGTGTGTCATTCCCCAGGCTTAAATTGTTTTGTATCTTTAGTTATTCCATGGCCTTTGGCTTTTTTTCCTAAATTGATGACTCATTATTCAGTATAGGCACGTAGGAAAGGGATTAGTTCTCTGCCAGAAGCAGCCAGTTGTATACTTCATAGAACACTGGGCCTGGAGTCAGGAGGACCTGGGTTCAAATCTGGTTCCAATAGAGAGCATTATTAAGAAGCGTCATACACTACTCAGCTGGAGCAGCTTTAATTTACAGGGGGAGAGGAAGATGTTGGAGGGCTAAAGCACACGAGTTTGCTCTGGGACTCCTGGCAAATCACTTAGCCTATTTGTTTCATTATTATAGAAATACAGGATCTCTTAGTTGGAAGGGACCTCAGCAACCATGTCCTCGATCAAAAATCCCCTTCTACAGTTTCTTCAATAAGTGACCATCTGGCTTCCTCTCCAACTTTTGAATAACTTTAAATGTTGGAAATGTTTCTTGTCTATCAAGCTGAAACTTGCCTTTCTGAAATTTCAACCCATTGCTCTAATTTCTACCCCTGAGGCCAAGCAGAACAAGCTAATCCCCCTTCTACCAGATAACTCTTCAGACACTTGAAACAGCTCTGAGAGCTCCTCTCATACCCCAAGTCTTCCTTCTCCATGTTAAATACTCCTCTTTCCTTTGACCGGTTTTCAAGTGGCTTAGTCTCTATAAGCTTCCCAGATTGCCAATGTCCTTTCTAAAATGTGGTGTTTAGAACAAAACACAATGAACCAGTTGTGGTCTGACCATATCAGAGGGCAATAGGACTATATCATATGCCTGTTTGGGCACCATGCCTTTCAATTGGAGCTCCAATTAATTTTTTCTGTTTGTTTATTGTATAAGTGAGGTTCCTGAATGTTCTTATACTAAAAGGCACCCAGTGCTAACCTTCTAAATGAACAATATTGTTTCCTAATGGTAAACATAGACTCCCCCCACCAGACTTATTTATCTGGCACTTTCTATGAGCAGAAGTACTCTTTGGATGTAAATGAAAAACACATTGGATATACATACATACACCCACACATTCATGTCACTTATATTAACTCATATAAACACACATGCATAATACACAGGTGGCCGTGTCTCAAGGAGACATACTGTATATGTCCATGCGTGCTCACACATGCATACACATATGTAAATGACGCATGTGTGTATACACTGTGTAAGCAGGCATACATATGCACACATATAAGATGTAGCCATCGTAGGACTTTGCTTGACTGTGCAATTTGTAATAAGGGTTTTGTTTTTGTTTTTCCGATGGGTGTAGGGGGATGGGGGTCAAGGTGGGAGGAAAACTATTGAAATTCAAAACTATTCAACTATTCTAAGCAAGGTGTGATGAAGACCTGACCTATGGTCATGGGATTATAGGATCATGGGATCATAAATGTGGAGCTGGAAAGGCCCTTGGAGGTCTCTAGCCGAACCCCCTTCATTTTATAGTTGAGGAAATCCAAGTATACAGAGGCAAAAATGACTTGGTCATGGTCCCTCAGACAGGTAGCAGGTGGCAGGGTTGGAATTCAAACCAAGGTCCTTTGGTGCCAGGTGAATGGAGAGATGGGGACACATGTGAGAGAGACATTGTGGAGGCTTGGCAACTGATGACTGGAATGATGATGGTATCCTTAATAGAAATAGGAATTGGCAGGTTCAGGGGGGAAGAGTAATCAGTTTCAGTTTGAACTTCCTGAGTTTGTGAGGCCTATAGGATATCCAGGTGGATATCTAAAGGTAATATCCACCCATGATCTTTTCAGATGTGGGTTGAATTATGAAGCACATCAGCCTCTTCCCTCATTCTTCTCTGCTTCTTCTGCTAATTAAAAGAGGTATTGGAAAATGTGCTATTTTCTGCCACTTCTAAGAGGATCAGCTGCCCATTTCATAGTGTTTCAAGTCCTTAATAATACTAATACTCATTGATATCCATTCAGTTCTTTAAAAGTCACAAAATTCTTTCCTCACAACATCGTGAGGTAGATAGTAAAAACACTGCTTCATGGATTGTGAGAAATATAGGAGACCTTAGAGATAAGCCATTTCAGTCTCTTCATCTTATAAATGAGGAAACTGAGACCTTAGTAAGGTCAAGTGCCTTGTCCAAGGCCACACAGCCAGCCAGTCGGTGGCAGAGGTGAGACCTGAATCCAGTTGTGACATCATGGAAAGAGTCAGAGGACCTGTGTTCAAATCTTGCCTCTGATGCTTAGCTGTGTGACCCTGGGCAATTCACTTAACTTTCATTGGCATTCAGTTTCTTCATCTATTAAATAAGAGAATTGAGTTAAATGGCCTCTGAGATCCCTTCTAGTTCTAAATCTATGATTCTTTTTTTTTTGCTTTTTTTTTTGGAGGGCAATTGGGGTTAAGTAACTTGCCCAAGGTCACACGGCTAGGTTTTTGTTTGAGTGTGCATTAAGTGTCTGAGGTCAGATCTGAACTCAGGTCCTTCTGACTCCAGGGCTGACACTCTACTCACTGCGCCACCTAGCCGCCCCTTCTATGATTCTATGATCCTATGATTCTGACTTCCCAGTTCTGTCATATCATAATGCCATATGAGGAAATTCAAGAGAGGTTAAGTGACGCCAGAGGACTCATGATGAAACATACTCTTCTGATTCTAGTATCCTTTCTGCTATACTCCACGGCTTTTCTGCCCCTGATAGATCTGAAGAAGAGAAAAATCAAGTTTGTTCCCCTGGCTCTGGTGAGGGCTATGTATAAACTGTCCTTGAAGAAAAAATGTTCTCTGAAAGGAAATGTGATTTCCTTTAGTTCTAGTGTCTAGTAACCCTTAGGAGAAGGAAGTTTATTCTTAAGTACAAATTAAATTTCCTTAGTATCCATTTAAAATCATATTCTATTGTATTCTGCTAATTAGAGTTGGAAAATAATTAGGCAGCCTCTCCCACATAATCATCTTTGGTAGATTCAAAGCAGGTGACCAGATACTTAGACATATTAAAGTAAAACAAAAGAAAAAGAAACTTTGACTTGGTTTTAAAATCTAGATAAAGGTCTCTAAAGGTGGTAGCTTGGGATTTTTATTTCTTCTGCAGCCTTTGATGGTACATAGTTTGTAGGGAGTTAAGCATCATACTAATTATGGTTCACTAATAGAGAGCGTAAAGGGCCAGGCTTAGGAATTTTGAATTATTTGTCCTTGTGTGTGTGAGATGATTACTAGTCACATGAAATTTCTGTGCATTTTTTGGTAGTAATTTTAATTTCTACTTAGAATTCCTGAGTAAGTGAAATTACTGTGAAATTTTTTTAAATGTGTCATAAAGAGGCAATTTATAGTTCATAATGATAACATGATATACTTGATGGCTTTATGCCACATTCCGTTATATAAAAATAGGACTTACTATTACTACTAAATTCTAGGTGCTACTCTGAGATCACAGTCACAAGGGACCTGGAAGTGCCAAGTCTAACTTTCTTTTTCTAAGGAGAACTGTACCTATTCTATCCCAGAAGATAATAGAGTACCCACTTCATAATTATGCTTCCTTTTTGTTTCCAGATGATGTTGGCCCACCGCCTTCCACAGATATCAACCAAAATGAAACCTTTGCCAAAATCATTTTTAATCCCAGTATCATACAACAAGCAAAGATTGCCCAGAATGGCATTTTAGGAGACTTCATCATTAGATATGATGTGAACAGGGAGCAGAGAGTTGGGGACATTCAGGTAATGAGTTTATAATTTCAGTTTTAATGTTTGCTGTCTGCTAGTTTCAGTTAGACTCATCTATCTAAACACTGTCTTGACCGTAAGCTCATGTTCTGATTGCTGAGTAATGTTTAAGTCTTCCAGAAACCCGTTTGCTTCCTTAAGACACGTGTCTGTGCCCTCCTCCCCGTGGGTCAGAGGTCCATATTGCTTGTTTCTATAAGCAGGAGACCAGATGGAATCAATCTTCCCTTTTGCCCTCTAGTAAAGCTTATGCAATAATAATTCAAGTTTGGTATAGATATTAATCAAAATGACTCTTCTGTGGCTAATTTGCTTTGATATTTTCTTGTTCTAAAGAGTTGTTGGATGTGTCAGAATTAACATGATGTATACTTAGAATAAACACTTAAGAAATATAAACATAGGATGCTCACCATATTAGATGCTAAGCAAATTTCTGGTGACAAAAATTGTGGAATTCCAAAGAGACTAGAACCAAAGGAAAAACCCTATTAATCAGGAACTTATTAAGCTCCTACTATGTGTCAGGCATTATGGTATATACTGGAGATAAGAAATAGTTTCTACCCTCAAGTAGCTTACATTCTATCAGGGGAAACAACATGTACACATTTAAGTATTTGTAAGATATATATATATATATATATATATATATATATATATATACATAAATTACATTTCTTCTTTAAAATTGTGACAGTCAGTATGACTAATAACAAAGTGATTCTATCCTCACACCAGAGGGATTTAACTAGAGCCCAGTTTGAATATTAGGATGGAATTTTATGCATGACAATAATAATGGGTTCCAAGAAAACTGAGTCAGTGGTATTGGGAAACTCCAGAGAATTTGTCCATTTTTGTTTTCCCCTTGACATGTCCTAAGTTCTGACATTTGTATCCTCCCTTCTTTCCAACAGGTTCTGAATGAGTACTTTGTGCATTACTTTGCTCCCAAAGACCTCCCTCCTTTACCCAAGAACATGGTGTTTGTCCTTGATAGCAGCGCATCCATGGTGGGAACCAAACTCAGACAGGTGAGTGAGGGCCAACTGTCTTATTATTCTTGGATTTCTTCCATCCTAGCCTGTGGACAAAGGTATCTTCTGAGTAAAATCCAGCTGTTGCTGAATATCATTATAAATATCACAGCATACAACTGATTTTGCTTGGAAACAATACTCCATAGCTGATTGGGTCAAACTGTTGTAATAAGTCATCGGTTCAGCATGACGGGATTGGGAAAAGTGGAAAGACTGGCTGACTAATCTCATCATGCCATGGCAACATTGAAACCAAGGTGACTGGTAACATGAGGAATGTGATTGTGATAGGGATGTGGAAGGGGGATCAGATATATTTTTCTTGGCTCTGGAGAACAAAACTAGAAGCAACAAGTGGAAGGTAAAGACAAGCAGATTTAGGTTTGATATGAGAAAGAACATCCTAACCATTAGAATTATCCAAAGTAGAACGGACAGTTTAAGGAGGTATTGGTTTCTTAATGGGAATATTCAAACAAAGTTGGAAGATCACATTTTGAGGATATTATAGGAAGAATTCTTGGTTAAGTAAACATTGGACTAGATGGGTTTTGAAGACCATTATAACTCTAAGTTTCCATGAAGGTAACGACTAGAGCCAGTTTTATCAAATTAAACTGAAAACCTTTTTACCCATACATTGACTTAGAAAACCATGAATTAACTTTATCTATGTTATATTTTAATTTATTTTGCTACACATTTCCCAATTGTGTCTTAATCTAGTTCCCTCACCTCTGGACTAGACCATTGTTCAAGAAATAATTATGCTTAGTGATTGGACTCAGAGAATCTGGGTTTCAAACTAGGCTCTGCCTCTTATCTACATGACCTTGGGTGAGTCACTTAATGAAACTGGATTGCATAGTGGATAGTGATAGACTTGGAGTCAGGAAGCCTGGAGCTCAAATCCTGCCTCAAACATTAACTTCTGTGTGACTGTAGGTAAGCCAAATTTTGGTTTTTGGGCCTTGGTTTCCTCATGTGTAAAGTGGGGATAATAATAGCACCCACATCACAGGGTTGCTGTGAGGATCAGATGAGATTGTTATTATATAAATGTTAACTGTTAATTTTTCTGGGCCTCAGTTTCCTGAACTGTAAAATAAAGGGGCTAGACTTGAGCATCTCTTAGTTCCCTTCAGCTACATATCTATGGTCCTATGATGCCATGATGCCTTCCGGAATCCATCAGAGCAAAGTTGTGTCATGTTTTATAGCATGATCTTGCTGTCATCATACATGTTCATCTCCCCCATTGCTCCCACTCTCCGCCTCTTGCTTTTGCTCTGGAATAGTAATTAAATCAGAAAACTAGGTAGCACAGTGAATAGAGCTCTGGCCTTGGAATAAGTAAGATCTGAGTTCAAATCTGGCTTCAGATACTAGCTGTGTGACCCTGGGTAAGTCACTTAACCTGGTTTGCCTCAGTTTCCTCATCTGTAAAATGAGCTGGAGAAGGAAATGGCAAACCATGTCACTATCTCTGTCAAGAAAACCCCAAATGGGGTCACAAAGAGTCAGACATGACTGAAAACAACTAAGCAGCAACAACAAGTACTGAAGATATAAAAATAAGCAAAAGACAGCCCCTGCCCTCAAGGAGCTCACAGTCTAATGGGAGTTGGGACAATAAGCAGACAAATGTATACAAACAAGCTGTATACAAGAAATCTAAGAAATAATTAATAGAGGGGAGGCACTAGAATTGAGAAGGGTTGGGAAGTACTTCCTGCTGAAGTCTCCGTGCTGTTTGCTTTCTTCCTCTTCCTTGGTCACTGAGTTATAAGAATGCCATTCTTCTCTAATCCCCAAAGCCCTGGCATGTTGTTTTGGCTATGAAGTTGAAGGATGGCTTCTTTCCAGGAGAACCACCCAAAGCTAGCCAAAAATCTGCCAGGGCCCTGTGAGCAATTTCTTAGTGTAATTGCCATCTTGAGTGGGTTAGAAAACTGCTGACCATTTTTAGTAGCTTTCAGGTTTTCTGAAGCTGCAGCATTTCAAGAGACTGTTGTTAATTGGTACTTTATGGGGTAAAATGCTGCCACCTCTGCTGATAAAGAATATGTTATGAATCCCCTACATGAGAGGCTTTTATATGTTGAGAATTTTAGCATTTCATAAAATCATGGAGATGGAGGGGACCTTAAGGTTATGTACTTCAACCTCTATTAAAGTATGACTCTCTCCCAATGTTCTGGGAACATTGCAATGAATGCTTTAATTGGCTGAATACGGTGAAAGGCATATTTCCAGGCCTAGTGGCATGAAATTGGGTGCAGAGAACACTTGGTCCCTGTTGGGTACAGTTGTTTTCAGAATGAGATAGTGCCTCCATGGCATGACCAAAGACCTTGGACGCCTTCCTTTCTCACCCCCTGGGAGGAGGCAAAAGGGAGGAAAGGCGATGGATAGAAGATAAAGCCTAGGGGTATAGGGAGGCAGGTCCTGGGAGAGGAGCATCCTAGTGAGGGAATGCTCACTGGCAGTGAGAGTGGAGGCCCACAAGGCATACCATCTGGGGGAAGAACACACTCTCCCACATCAGCTCCCTGGTGAAAGCCTTGGCTGCCCCATCTGACATTGCTCCGAGGGACAGGGAATGCATTATTTTCTCCTTTTCTTACATACTAGCCTCTATTCGAATATTCTTCCCTATGATGAGCTGGGATCTGCCTCCTTTTAGGTTTCATTCATTGTTCCTAGTTATGCCCTCTGAGGGTCAAGCAGGACAAATTGAATTTTTCTCCTTAAGTATTTGAAAACAGCCATCATGTCTTAATGCTTTTGCCAATGGCTTACCCATTTCCCTCAAACTCATGAACTAGGTTGAAGTGTCTCATCTTGTGACAAGCCCTGAAATACTTTATTGTGACTAATATGGTGTGGTTGGGGGAGAGAAGGCACTTAGAAGTCCCTGGAAAGACTCCTGGATCAAGTGTTCTAGTTTTCATAATCTAATCATAGCAGGATTATGAATTTGGAAGAAAAGTGGAATTGGCTGGGAATTAATTTTTGAAAGCTCTTTTTAATTATTCAACACTTCTCATAGCTGTGTTCTTCTGTGTGATTCCATAACAAACTTACCCAGGAGGTGAATTCCTGTTCTTCAACTTGTTGATATGTGAAGTCTGTTTTCCTAGTTCTAGAGCAGACAATGACAAACAAAGGTAGTTTGATCTAGTAATTCCCAGGAAATGTGGTGGAGAGATGGGGGTAGGGGAGGTGGGGCTGCAGTAGACAAAGCAAGAAAGAGAAAATGTCTTTTTTATGTTACCATCTTGCTGAAAACAATGACCTTACTCTCAGTAGCCTGTGCTCACAGGAAACATAAGATTGCCTAATCTAACAAGACTGCCTGTCCTTGATCAAGGATTTTATTTTTGACTTCTTTCACTTCCTGGGCCACATGTACCAAAAGAGCCAGCCCTGGTCCACAGATATTAAAGAGTCTGCCCAAAAAGACCCTCGTTGTCAGGTATAGAGTGATTAATGCCCCTTATGGCAAATATTTTTCTTGCTATGGCTTTTCAAAAACTCGTAGGCAATCAGTATTGCTCTGGTATAACATATGGTTTCCCATATAGCTTTTAAAAGGCTTTCATCATCTCTTCAATTCATTCAGTAAGTTTAGGGGATAAAACCCAAATAACCAGCCCCCATGGGGTTCCAGGTCTGTATTGCTCATCTAAAATGAAGAATGTGGGATCTAGTGGGGATGGTGTTGAATGGATTATAATAGACCTTATACTCATTATTTCTCTCTCGTCCACTGATTTGCTATACTTTCTAAGGTTTTAGTTTCTCTGACAGTGAGCAGGGCCAGTCACTCCTAGGGGGCACTAAGAAATCTCCTCTTCTCTCCTCTTCCTCCTCTCTCCTCTTCTGGACGTCCAGGAGCTTCTCATGTCTGATCAACAGGGAAGCTTTGCCTGGCTCTATTTCTGACCTGGGCAAGTCTACCCCTCCTTAAGTAGCCTGGTGGCCCTCTCAGACCTTACCCACCCTCAGCCCTCCACATCTACTCCCAGGGGCTTGCCATATTAATGTTACACTTAGTGTGGGCATCCAATTAGCTTAGACCTCTGCAGCTCAGAACTCCTAAGCTCAAGTGATCCACTGGCCTCACCCTCCCTAGTAGCAGGAATTACAAACATACCGCGCCACCCCAGGATGCTGTGTGTTTTTCAAAGAATGGGTAACACAACCTTTAGACTGCCATGATGTTTATATATTTTCTCTGTGCTATTAAATGCCCTGCCAAAGAAGATCCAGCCTACTTATCATCATAAATGTAAATGACAAAGGAATATGGCCCAATCTCCAATGGATTAGTCGTTCTTGATTATTTGACATTTAGAGCATTAACCAAGCCTTTGGCATGTATAGAGGACAAATAGTGTTTCTTGCCTTCCCCTTCCCCCGAGTCCCCTCCCCCCCCCCGCCCCATTCCCTCAGTTTAAAATTCAGAAATAGGGCAAAGTACAAACAGGGAGAAGACAGTATACATGATTAGGAACAGAAATGCATCTCCAGGGTTTAGAGGCTTGAAAGTATATATTACATTAAATGAGCAAATAGGGTATCAGAGAGATGAAGAGATTTATCCCAAGTTCACATCTACTAGTTAAGTGGTGGCATTGATATTACAACACAGCTCTTCTGAATTCCAATCCCATGTTTTTTGTTCTCTCCAAAACAAAACCCAAATAAGTCCTGGGAGGCTATTGAAGGTGTGTATCATTGGACTGGAAGAATCCACAGGAGCAAGAGCAACACTTGGAAGGGGCCAAGTAGAGGCTTTCTGATCCACTTAGGACAGAATTTGTTTAATGGACATAGGGAGATAAGAAAGGAGGAGGGTTGAAGGGGTATGAAGATAAATGAGACTACTTGAAAATTCTTTCAGGAACCACTGAAAATTGGCAATACACAGATATCACACAGAGTCATTTTTAGTGCTCTCCCTCTTCCTCATGCTACCTCCCCCACTCCCTAGCTGTTAGGTTGTTGGCCTTTGTGTAAACATCTGAAAATGAGCCCACAAGAAGAGAAGGAAGCATAGCCACCCCCTGTCTTTTTCCTAATCTTGCTCTCTAGGGCAATGACTAATTGGAGTGTAATCTGAGGTCACTCCAGTTGATAGCAACTCATCAGAGAAGGGTAAATGCCTCTGTCAACACTTGGCCACTGACAGATCAGTGTTGTAGAAACACATCACAACTATGTGAAGAACTGGGACATGGGACACTTTATAGGCAGCAGAGAGAACGGATGCCTCCCAGCTATGACTCAGAGACATGAAGTAATGCATGGAAGACAAAGAGCAAAATTCTTTTTCTCCTAGTCCATTAGCACAGATTCGAATTTTTCGTTTCAAAAAAAATATTTTTTAATAATAGTAATATAATTATTTATATACTTTTCTAATTCAAGTCCCTGTAGTTTCTTCAAAGGATTTGGAGGCAAACAAAAATGTTCTGGACAACAATTAGTAGGATACTATTTGGTAAGAGACACCTTACATCTTGAATTCCAGAGCAAAAATTGAATACATGGTCAATCAACAAATATTTATTAAGTGCCTACTGTGTGTGAAACACTGGGATAGGCATTGGAGATACAAAGATAAAAATGAGACAGTTCCTGCCTTTAAGGAACTTAACAATTTACCAGGGGAGACATGTACATATGTTATAAATTTATAGGATATACACATATATGTGTGTATATAGATACATACACATGTATGTGTGTATATACATCTATAATGTACATATATATGCATATACATAAAACACAAATAAATACAGGTTAACTTGGAGTAGGGGAAGGTACTAGAAGTAGGGGCAACTAGGTTGTACAGTGGATATAATGTTAGATCTGGAGTAAAGAAGGCTCATCTTCCTGAGTTCAAATCTGGCCTCAGATACTAACTTTGTGTAACCCTGGGCAAGTCACTTAACCCTGTTTAATTCAGTTTTTCCATCTGTAAAATGAGTTGGAGAAGGAAATGACAAAACACTCTAGTATCTTTGTCAAGAATACCCCATATGGGGTTACGAAGAGTTGGACACAACTGAAAATGACTGAACAACAACACTAGAAGTAAGAGGATTCAGAAAAAGGCTCCTGTAGAAAGTGGCACCTACATTTTGAAGAACACGAGGGATTCTAAAAGGTAGAGGTGAGGAGAGATGCCTTCTAGGGAAAGACAGATGGAAACTAGAGTTTGGAGTGTGAGGAAGAGGAAGGAGAACAGTTTGGCTGAACTCCAGGCAGCATACACAAAGAGAAGTAATGTAAGAAAAGTCTGGAAAGATGGATTGTGAAAGCAGGTTGTGAAGTGCCAAATAGAAGACTTCATAATTAATTCTAGATTAGCAGATGGAAGAGACCTTCTGCATCAGCCAGTTTAAGGCTTTTGTTTTGCAGATGAGGAAATGTATGCCAAGAAAACTGAAGGGCCTTGCCAAAGACCACAAAAATTCACAGTCAGGATTTGAATCTCGGTCCTCTGACTCCAGATTCTGTTCTCTCCACCCCTGAGTCATCAGCATGACCAAAGACAGGAATGAGCACGGTGTATTCATGGGACAGTTAGAAGATAGATAGTATTGGCTAGAAGACTGGGGTGCACTGGTTGTAGAAGTAGAGGGGCTTAAATTATGTAGTCTTGAAAACATAAAGAGCTCAGAATTTTATGTTCAGAGAAATTGGGAACAGTTTTTGAACACGTGGCCAATACAATGAAAAAAATGTTTCTAGAAGTTTAAACTTCTGAAAAATGCTATCTATCTTCAGAGAAAAAATTGATAGAGTCTTAATGCAGGTCAAAGCACATTTTTTCCCCTTTGTTTTGTCTGTGTTTTCTTTTGTAGCATGGCTAACATGGAAATGTGTTTTTGCAGCACTGCACATTTATAACCTATATCAAATTGCTTGCCTTCTGAAGGAGGGTGAAGGGAAAGAAGGGAGAAAATTTGGAACTCAAAAAATTTTTTAAATGAATTTAAAAAATTGTTTTTACATGTAATCAGGGAAAGAACTAATACACACACACATCTTTTTTTTTTCTTTTTGGAGGGCAATTGGGGTTAAGTAACTTGCCCAAGGTCACATGGCTAGGTTTTTGTTTGTGTGTGTTAAGTGTCTGAGGCCACATGCGAACTCAGGTCTTTCTGACTCCAGGGCCAACGCTCTACTCACTGTGCCACCTAGCCACCCCCGTACACACACATTTTAAAAAGTTAAATCTTCCAATCATATACAGTATGGATTAGAGTGAGGGAAGACTAAAACCAGGCAGGGAAGTTTCGGAGCTATTTCAGTGAGCCTGCTAAGAGGAGATCAGGATTTGGATGGAGTATTGGCAAAGGAAAAAGGAAAGAAATTGCTGGATATGAGAGACATTTCAAAGGTAGGAGTTAGCTGATTAAATATGATGGATGAATGAAAGGGAGAAGTAAGAAATAATTTCAGTGTTTTAAGACTGATCTAATGGTTTCACCAAGGACAGTAGTTTGAAGAGAAGAACAGAGGTTGAAAGACTGAGCATTAGTCGGGGTTAAAGGAGGAAGACAGAGGAAAAGCAGTTGGAGAGAAATAGAACTAAGTCACTATGGTGGAACAGAAACTCTGGGCGAGCTGTTCTGGAATGGAAAGGTTAAACCACAGTGTTAATTGCCCCACAGGGAGAGAGAAATGAGGATTGAAAAAAGGACTTTAGTGATAATCTAGATGTGAGCCCTTGGGGGACTGGTAGTGAGAGAAGTTAATTTGAAGAGGGGTAAAGGCAGGAATAGTTGGTAAATAATTTTTTAACCAATGTGGGCAAGCTCATAATTCCACAGAAGTTTATATGCTAAAGATGCCTCATTAAATTAGGGGCTGAGACTGGTCTAAGGGCTTTTAGATTTTTAATGCTGAAGCAGTCATAACTGGGATAGGGTTATTGGAAGCTTGACCCCATTGAAAGCCTCAACATTTGACGGGCACTGATTATATATACAGTCTCAGGGCATGCCTCCTCTTCTACCTTTTTCCCCCCCACTTCGCCATGCAAGGAGGCAAGGGCCCTCTGCCTCTCTCCCACACTAAGTTATGAAAGTTGTGTTGGCCAACACTTCCTCCAACTGTGGTGGACTCACTCCCTGTACCTTTCCTCCCTTTTACCATTCCTTCTCTTTCTCCCCTACCTCTCCTCCAACTTTATTCCTTCAGTAGTAAAAACTTTGAGCTGTTATTGGACACATTTCCTCTTTGGTGGCCACTCTACCCTTCCCCCTCCTTGCCCCAGTAATACAAATCTTTAGACTCTTTCCCTGGTCTGCCAAGGGAAAACTGGACAGCTCATGGTGAGGAGTGACTGAACAAATGTTCTTCTCAGTCGGTCCTGAATACTGTCCAATATTTGTCTGATAACCTCTGCACCAAAAAGGCCTGGTTTTGGTCTGGGCTTCTGGTAGATTAGCACATTCATGAACAAAGCTGTCATCTCACTGGATACTTGGTGTTGCCAGCCTCAGCTACCCATAATTTTCGAGGCACAGGGAAAGGAGAGGGCATTCTGCTGATCACAATTTCATTTGCATTTATGACTGATATGTCCTACTTCTCTCTGAGAATAATATGAAACATTTTTTCATTTGCCAGGTAGAAAATATTAATACTTCCTGACTCACAAGAGGTTAGAGTTAGTATAAAGTAAGTAAAAAAAAACCCATAAGACTATCAGGTAATAGTTTTAGCAATGCTTTCCATACATGCCAATACAGTGATGCATCAAGTGGTATGTGAAGGAAAATAGGGAGTATTTCATCCTGCTGGGGGAGCTTTTTTACTTGGAGTGAAATTCTTATTAACCTATGGTTTGATGTTTGGGTTTTATAGCCAAAAGGACCCTAGTATTCTGTAGTCCCTGACCCCAAAAGCCTGTAGTAATTTGTTTGAGGGCCCTAAGAAAAGGGGGGAGGACCCTTGTAAACATTTAGTTTCTTCTTATGTATCTTGGCATAAGATAATGTTGCTGTGTTGCTGAATAATCACAGAACATGTACCATCACCCTTGCCAAGAGTCCAGGCCTGATACAGGAGGGGAAATTTGACTAATGTTCTTATCGTTGACTCTGTCCTCCCCTCGGCACAGATAAGAGCACTTTTTATCTGGAATCACCCAGTCTTTTTAACTTGAATTTGCTCAGTATTTGTTTTGTTCCGTCTTCTCTCAGTGAAACAAAAAGCAACATTGAAAAGGGAGCTGAAGGGGAGAGAGAGCCACGGCCCTGAGCGTGTAGCGAACAGAGAAAGAATAGATTGTCTTTTCCGGGGAAAGGAGACAAGGCGGAGGAATTGTAGAACAAAGGAAAACACTCTATAAGGAAAAGTCCTGACTTTGTATTCTAGACACATGGCCTAGTGAATAAAACTAAAGATCAGGACTGAGGCCTGTTCCTCTGCTTCCAGCCCAGCCTTACTGTGGGAGGTGATGAGTTAGGGGGACAGGGTGCAGGTTCAAGACCAGGTCAGCCAAGGCAAGGCTGACAGAGCAAAGGATAAGAACCTGCGGGCACCCACCTCATTCTGTTTTCCCTTGTGTAGACTACTAGGATTTTCTCCAAGTTGCTTCCTAAATACTGGTATATGTAAGGACTTGGACCCCATAGTTATACAGTCTCAATGCTCAGGGCACCAGTGAGGCACAGCAGCTTCCGCTTTTCCGTGGTACTAACTCTTTCCACATTCAACCAACCAACCAGCCAACAGTCATTATTAAACATCTATTGTGTGCCAAGCACTGAGCTAAATGCTGAAGATACAAAAAAAGGGGGGAAAACACCCTACAGGCTTCTGATCTCAAGGGAGAAACTGCAAAGAGCTATGTACAAATAAGGGGCATCTCAGGGGCACAGTGGATCAAATGTTTGGCCTGGGGTCATCTTCCTGAGTCCAAATCCAGCCCCAGACACTTCCTAGCGGTGCCTGAGCAAGTCACTTAACCCTGTTTATCTCAGTTTCCTCATCTACAAAATCAGCTGGAGAAGGAAATGGAAAACCACTTCAGTTATCTTTGCCAAGAAAATCCCAAATGGAGTCAAGAAGAGTCAGATACAACTAAAAATGACTGAACATTGCCAAAAAATGTGCAAACAAGATTATATATATGGGATAAATTGGAGAAAATCTGAGAGGGAAGACTAACTAAGGTAAAGAGGACTGGGAAAGGTTTCTTGTGGGACATTAGCTGGGACTTGAAGGAAGCAAAGGAAGCCAGGAGGTAAAGATGAGGACAGAAAGAATTCCAGGCATGGGCAAGAGCCAGTGAAAATTCCTGGAGTCAGTCTGAGGAACCACAGAAAGGACAGTGCTTCTGGACCTCAGAGTTCGTGGAGAGGAGCAAGGTGTCAGAAGGCAGGCAAGAGGGGCCAGATTGTAAAGGTTTTTAAAAGCCAAACAGAGGGTTTTGTGCTTGGTCCTAGAGGCAGCAGGCAGCCACTGGAGTTGACTGAAGGGGAAGGGGGGGGGCATGGTTAGGCCTGCCCTTTAGGAAGTGGAGGAGAGACCTGAGGCAAAGACACAAACCAGCAGACTATAGGAACATTAGGGTGGTGCCAATGTCAGAGGTAAGAAGGGCATATAAAGAGATGTTGGGAAGCTAGAGATGGCAGGATTTAGCACCTGATTAGATATGGCGGGAGTAGGGGAGCAATGAGAGGGAGAAGAGTTGAGGGTGATGCCTAAGTTGTAAGTCTGAGTGACTGGGAAGATATAGGATATATGTATATTTAAAACAAATAAAAACACCCACACAAACCAAGGTTTTTGTACAAGTTCCTAGATCTCCAAAACCCTTGAGTTCCCTATCCAAGCACATACCACTCACTTGTATTATTTCACTCTTACTACTACTAATCTTTCTTTATCATTGCCTTGAACCACTAATCTCTGGGTCAGGCTGTCCACTTGAAGCACAACTCCAGCTCCCCACACACTCCATATTGCACACCCAGGGACTGGATCTCCTTGTTGCTCAGTTGTTTTTCAATCCTGTCCAACTCTCTGTGATCCCATTTGGGGTTTTCTTGGTAAAATGTTGCAGTGGTTTGCCATTTCCTTCTCTAGCTCATTTACAGATGAGGAAACTGAGGCAAACAGGGTTAAGTGACTTGCCCAGGGTCACACAGCTAGCAAGTGTTTGAGGTCAGATTTGAACTCAGGAAAATGTGATCTCGGTTGCATTGGCTTTGTTTGTGAAAACCCTTTTTAATTTAATGTAATCAAAAGTATCCATTTTGCACTTTATAATATTTTCTATCTCAGGTGTTCCTGACTCTAGCTCCAGCACTCTATCTATTGAGTCACCTAGTTGCCTTCTTTCTACCTGTCTCCAAACCCCAAGCCTTTGCATAGGCTGTTCCTGATGCCTGGAATAGCCTTCATCCTCACCTCTGCCTTCAATAATCTCTAAATTCCTTCTAGGCCCAACCACCCCCTTCCTTGGAAGCTTTTCCTGAACCACAATTGATAGTGCTTTCTCCCTCTTCAAATTATCTTTTATTTACTTATCTGTTTATAAACCAATAGAATATCAGCTCTTAGAAGGCATCAAAAAAAATTTTTTTTATCTTTGTATTGCAGATGCCCAGAACATTTGTGAGCATTTAGTGAACATACAGCTAGGTGGATAGAGCCCTGGGCCTAGAGTCAGGAAGACCTGAGTTCAAATGTAGAATCAAACCCTTATTAGCCACATGACCTTGGGCAAGTCACTTGAAAACAAACAACAACAACAAAAATCCTTCTGCCTCTGTTTCCTCAACTCTGAAATGGGGATAAGAAATAATGTCTCTACCTCCTTGAGTTGTTTTGAGGATCAAATAAGATAAGATTTGTAAAGTTCTCAGTAGCACAGTGCCTGGAACATAGTAGGTGTTATATAAATGCTATTATTCTTATTCTTATTAGATGCATTGAAATGAATTGAATTTTCACAAAGTGAAAGGTAACCTCTAAGTGACTGGGCATTTACCCAATATTCAACTGGTCTGCCTCCTCTTCCTGGGACTGCCTTTAGAAAACAGTATTATTTCAGATTTGTTCAGGGTGGTCATAGTACTTTTCTGTGGCTCAGGTCAGATGGACAGGTTTTATTATTTTATTATTAATTTTATATAATTTTATTATTAAATTTTATTATTTATTAGGTTTTAAATGTGGTGCTTTTTGATGTTCAATGTAGCTATAGATGGAGACTAGGATGACAAGTGCAATTCAATGCAACAACCAGTGATTAAAAAACCCCCAAAATACGCCCATTTATTGCACATATACAAGGTGCAAGCCACTCTTTTAGATGCAGAAGACAAAATCTGATGTGGAAGGACTTCACCCCTCCAGCCATCCCAATTTTGGTCCCTTCTACAAAAATGGTAGTTATCATAGGAGATTATGGACCATATGGAAAAGTGATAGAGAAAATCAAAATCTATTGGCATAAATTAGAGTGAAGCAAGTGAATAGGACCCTTAGTGTGTAGAAATAACATCTAACACATCAGCCTCCTTTGAACTTGGCTTTCACATATGATGTCATAATTTTCCCTTTCTCTTTGCACAACCCAGGAATTGTAACAGAAAATGCCATTGATGTCAGAATCTCTTCCCATTTAGGCCTTTTCTGATGCAGATACAAAAATATTTGAAAATGTCTGTTTCATGGGGACCCTGAGAAGTACTATACAGACAGCTGGGTCTTTCATTGGCTGTACCGAAACTTCACCCTGAGGCTTTTATTATATAACATCTTCCCACTTTTAAAGTGGTTGATGTGGTTTTTAAAGTGGTTCACCAGTTGGTTACAACAGCCACACATTTCTCCTTCCAAAGCTGTGCCAAGAGTATGGAGGACAATGCTATCTTTTGGGTTCAGTCCTTGAGGGAGTGGTTCACTGATATTAGGGCGCACTACTATACTAGAATCCACTACCATAGTCAGTGGCCATAACAAGGGAGGAGTATGTGAACAATGGCCTAACAGTGACAGTTGAAGGAGGGAAGCTAGACCTCCAGTTGTCTCAGTTGGGGTGCCTTCTGCGGGCAAACGAACAAGTCACCATAAGAGATGGTGTGATCTTTTTTTCTAGTATTCTAAAAGAAAATGATAAGTCATTAAAATCCCTACATTTATAGATGGAGAATTTGAGAAAGAGAGATTAAGAGATTTACTTCAAGTATAAATAGTAAATCAAAGGCAGAGCTAGGATTAACTCCCATAACTATGTCTTTTTAAGGAAAAACCTTTTGACCTAAGGAATGTATATCTAAGAAATGGAATTAATTGTCATCAAATGGTACTTTGTCAAAAAGTTAGTATTACCTATTATAATCCTAGAAAGTATTCAGAAGAATAAGCTAGAAGCCATCCTTTGTACTGTCTTGGCTCTAGGCTCCAACTCCTGCTTCCTGGCAGATGTGTGATGCTTCATCATTTAAGACACACTCCCCATTCCCTTCAGATCTTATATTTTTGTAGATCTCCAAGAAAAGAGTTTTCACATTCCCCTTCACTCACCCGATCTTAACTGTGCTGAGCAAGAAGAGATAGAGACTTTTGCTTAGCTCTCCAGGGTGGGGACATAGCTACTGTTGCCTTCTGGCCAAAAATTACCACGTAGTTATTTTTATAAACAGAGGCAGCCTAGAATAGTAGAGAGACAGAGAGAATGACAGACAGAGAGAAGCAGAGAAACAGAGAGAAGGAGAGAAACAGAGAGCAAGACAAGAGAGAGAGAGAGAGAGAGAGAGAGAGAGAGAGAGAGAGAGAGAAACAGAGAGTAAGCACACTGGCCTTGGAGTTAAGGAAATCAGTGTACAAGTCCCACCTTTCAACACATACTGGCTGTGTGATCCTTTCAATGTTCCAGGAAATTAAAATGATAAACTGCAGATTAACTGCTCAACTTCTCATCAGAGAATTTCCTTACTATGAATTCTATTTGCCAGTGAAATCAAAGGTCCAAAACAAAAATTTTTATAGTGTTACTGTGTGTATGTATATGTAAATAATTGTATATAAAATAATTGGGCAGCTAGGCAGTGCAGTAGATAGAGCATTGGGCCTGGAGTCAGGAGGACCTGAGTTCACATGACCTCAGACACTTATTAGTGGCCCTGGGCAGGTCACTTAACCCTGTTTGCCTCAGTTTCCTCATCTGTAAAATGAGTTGGAGAAGGAAATGGCAAACCACTCCAGTGTCTTTGCCAAGAAAGCCCTGAAATGGGGTCTTGAAGAGGCAGACACAACTAAATGGCTAAACAATAAATATGTAAATGCTGTCTCTTCCATAGAGTGGATGGTCCCTGATGTATCAGCTATGATTTTTGTCTTTGTCTCTCGAGGGCATAACACAGAGTTCAGGGCATGCTTATTTATTGATTGATCATGGGATCATAGACTTAGAACTAGAAAGGTCTTTAGAGATTGTTTAGTCCAGGAATTCTTAACCTTTTTTTGTGTCATGGACCCCTTTGGTAGTTTGGTGAAGCCTATAGACCCCTCCTCAGAATAATGTTTTTAAATAATTGAAGGAAAACTAAATTTTGGTTAGAAGTTGGTGAAAAATAAAGATGTACTATTTCTCCACCCTTGCTCACATGAAAGCTATCCATAGACTGGATCTTTGGTTGATAACCCTTGATCTAGTCCAGTCCTTTCCCTTTAAATTCCCTGATTTGCCAGTTCACCTGCTCTATAACTTGTAAGGATATCCTCCAACTTGAGATTATAATAAATGGCTCTCTTTTCAGATATACATTACTTTTTTTTAGTAAGTAGGTCAGGACTATCATGCCTTTCTTGTAGAGCTACAAATGCAAAGACCTATGATGATACTGAGGATTAGAACAGCATTTAGCAAATCACTGATATCTTGTAACTTTGTGTGAAAACCGTACCTTACATGCATAGTCTGGGCCCATGGATATAGTGTTGTTTTGTTCAGTTGTTCAGTCGTGTCTGACTCCATTGTCCCTTTGGTTTTCTTGGTGAAGATACTGGAGTGGTTTGCCATTTCCTTCTCTACTGTGTCCCCATTTTTCATGTGAGTAAACTGAGGCAAACAGGGGTAAGTGACTTACCCAGGGTCATGCATCTGGTAAGTCTCTGAGGCCATATTTGAACTCAGGAAGATGAGTCTTCCTGCTTCTAGGCCTGGTACTTTGTGCACCATAGTGCCACCTAGCTGCAAATTATATATATATGTATATATATGTATATACATATATATATATACATATATATATAGTGTACTAAAAAATATCCCTCTGCTTGGTCAGGCTTCCTAGGATCTCTATGGAATGTGTGTTTCTTCATCACTCTGGCCCATAAATCCATGAAAATGTCCGAACATGGCTCTGTTAGTCTTTAACATGCAAACACGTTGTTCGAAAAAGCCAGCTTAAGCCCACTAGCATTTACTAGCACTCTCTTCTCCAGGACTTTTGCCCTTCTTACTCCTTGCAGAACTCCCAAATGTAGCTCGCCAGACCACCTATGTGCAGGGTACAAGCAAGCAAAGGGTTAACTCACTGTGGTAGCAGCTCAGGCCAAGGTTCCCCCTGGGGGTAACATCTGAAAGGCTGTAACAAACCCAATAGACTAGAGGAAGAAAGGGGTCCTATTGTCCTGCCATTCTTCAGGTCATTTAAGGATAACTTGCAGCTGTGGCCTTACAAGGTCATAAGAAACCTGTGGCAACTGCTAAGAAAAGAGGAGGGTGGAGAGATCCAAATATTTCACAGAGGGATGAAAAAAAAAATCCACCAAATTCCAAAACCCAATAACCTATTCCTCAAACAGAGCGTCGGGTGCAATGGGGAAAAAAACCTCATCAGTAGAAGGGCCTGGCCAATCCTTCTCCAGGCCTTAAACTCACTATTTAAGGATCCCTAAGGATGCCAGCAGCTAAACAAACATCACATCCACCAGACAAAGTTTCCCCCCATGCAAGCCCAGTGGTGCCTGGCCAGCTTTTGACGTCAGTCGGTGCTAACTGCTTCTAAATACAGGACCAGGAGGGGGATGGTTTAGGAGGTTTCCATGGTTGCTTTCTTTGGTCACTTCATCATATAGCGGCCAAACTGGTAACCCCAACAGGAGATGAGACCAAATGACCAAGGATGATGCTAAGGATGTATAGAAAATCTTTTTGGAAGAGAAGATGAGAAATGACAAAGATAGGGCCACTTCCTTGGGCCTCTTCTTTGTTTCTCATCTCTCTAATGTACTTATCATGTATTAATGTGGGTTATAGTTAATTTGTGTTCATGTCTTATCTCTGTTCTGACCTATAGGCACTGTGATGTCTTATCTAAGCTTTATATCTCCCCCAGAATCCATCGTAATACTCTGTACACCATAAACAATAAATGTTTGTTGAATTGAATAAAATTGAATGTCAGCACATATGGGAATTTTCCCAGGGTAGACTGGACCTGCCCATTTTACTTCCCCCAAACCATCTTTCTGAACATCTTTCTAAACCCAGTGACTGGATGTCCCCCAAGGATCTGTCCTGAACCATCTTCTCTTCTTTGGGTGATATCAGCTCCTACTCCAGGTTCAGTGATTATCTCCATGAAAATGACTCCCAAATCTAAAATCTGCTTCTCCACCCAAGGTTCCAATACCCAGCTCCTTGCTGAATGTTTCATTGGATGTCTCATTGGCCTCTCAAACCCAATGTGTCCAAGAAGACAATTTTTGTCTCCCATTCTCAGTTTCCCCTTTAAACTAGCTCCCCTTCAGACTTCCCTATTTCTGTTAAATGTACTTTGTTCTTCCAGTCATCCAGGTTTACAACCTCAGGACATCCTGAACTCTTCCCTCTCCTTCAGCCTACCCCTCCCCGCCCCATCCAATCAGTTGCCAAGTCTTGTTGATTTAATTTATGCAACATATCTCAAATCTGCAGAGAGAAGAGCCTCAGAGCCAGAGGGATGTGGGTTCAGTTCCTGCCACTGATAAATTGCTAAATGACCCTAAGCAAGTCACTCAATTCCTAAGCATCCCCAAATTTCAGGACAATTGCCGACCTGCTTTGGTGGGCATTTTCTTTATCTTAAACCACTGAAATTTCAGGATGGATCTAAAAGAAATCCCCAGGGCCTTATAGTCAGTAGTTATTAATGCTTGTAGAATTGAAAGACTAGACTTGTGCCCAGTAGCTAGTCATAGTTATTTTGTATTAGTTTGATGCTGTGATTTAGTTGTGTCTATGTCTTTTATGTATTTACCAACATCAGGGTTCTCTTGGAGCACAGAGTTCCTCAAAGGTATAAATAATGTCTACGCAGGTCATTTTCTGCTGCAGTGTACTGGGTGGTACATTAGAAAATGTCATCTTCCGATGGTGGCAACAGCTTTATTTGAGTGTGAATTCTGTTTATTTCCATAGGATGTTTGTGGATTGTGGAGACAATGCACCTTTTCTGTGAGAAGAAATGCTGCTGCCCTCGAGTCTGCAGTTCCAAATGGCTCGAAAAGGATAGGAATCTGGGAGAGATAGAAAGAGCCAAATTGGGAGAGAGAAAATAGATACGAGAAGAGTAGCAGGAGTTCCAGACTGGCAAGAAAAAAGAATGGATTTTTATTGTTACTCTTTTCTTTTGAAAGAATTTGGAGAGGTGTCAGATCTTTACAGCAGGATGTTATATGATCTGTTTATTTTCTTCATCCTTTCGAAGGTTCAGAGTCCAGGGAAAACTTTCTGTGGGGACATTAAAAAAGTAAATATAAATTTCTTCAGAAGCAAGTCTTTCTCTTTCTTTCTTTTTCTTTCCTTCCTTCCTTCCTTCCTTCCTTCCTTCCTTCCTTCCTTCCTTCCTTCCTTCCTCCCTTCCTTCCTTCCTTCCTTCCTTTACAACAACATGACAAAACAGAATCAGTCAATAGGCAGGGGTCTGGAAGGGATTTCAGCATGAAACTCATATTGTGAGGATTATAGGTCAGGTTGCTTATATTTCCCGGTTACAGATCTGGAAGACGGGTGATGAGAGAGAAGTTATGATACAGGAAGACGGGAAATGAGGGAGCTCATGGCAGATTCATTGCCTTCTCAGTAAAGCAAGAGGCAAAATCACTTATTGAGAGATGTGGGGATGATCTGAGGGATTTCAGGAGAGGAGAAGATTTGGAAGAGCTTCTGTGGGGAGTATGAGAGGGATTTAGATAAAGGGAAATATAGCCCTGTAGCAGTGAGAGCCCAGTTGAGGTTAAATAGCATGGATTTTCAGAAGACCTAGCTACCTGAATTCTAGGACTTTGTACTTGGTGATTCTGAAGTAGCAGTAGAAAAGGAGGTGGTAATTGTTGGTCCAGGGATTGGATTAGCAAAGAGAGAACAAGGGAAGGATAGGGAGGAGGGATGTGGGAGGGGGGAGATAACTAAGTGCTGCAGTGAATAGAACACAGGACTTTATATTTGAGTCAGGAAGACTCAAATATAAATCTTACCAAAAATACTAGCTGGGTGACCTTGGGTAAGTCACTTAACACCTCTCTACCTCAGACTCTCAGATTCCTCTCAGGCTACTTCTAGCTCCAAAGGTGTGATCTTGTAAATCAGTACATTGTTGAAATAGCAAATCAAAGAATTAAGATCTGGGAGAACAGGGAGTAAGGGGCTGAAGATTATAATTAGGATAAAGAGATGTGAGGCAGCGAGAAAAGTGGCAAGGCAGGAAACTGTGATCAGAAAAAGGAGATTTTAGAGTTCAAGATCTTGGAAGTAGAGGTAATGGTGAGGTCTAAACAGTACTAACCCCAATGTATCACTGTTTAGTTATTTATTCATTTATTTATTTATTTTTCTCATCTCCTTTCTTCTTGAGGGCAGAAACTATGTCTTATTTTGTTTTATGTCTATCACAATGGTTGGTGGTGTTGCTCTTCAGTCATTTCAGTTGTGCCTGACTCTTTGTGACCCCATTTGGGGTTTTCTTGGAAAAGTATTGAAGTGGTTTGCCATTTCTTTCTCCAGCTCATTTTACAGATGAGGAAACTGAGGCAAACAGTGCTAAGTGACTTGTCCAGGGTCACACAGTTAGTAAGCATCTGAGGCCAGATTTGAACTTGATGAATCTTCCTGATTTTAGACTCAGCACTCTATCCACAGTGCTGCCTAGCTGCCCTTGGTACATAGTAGGTGTTAAGTAAATTTTTCTGATTGATTTGAACATCTCTGTGCTGACAAAGGATTTCAAGACAAGACCTTCATGCCCATAGAAGCGCTGAATGGCATATGGTGAAGCTGACCAGTTTCTGTCTTTGTCTAGACCAAAGATGCCCTCTTCACTATCCTGCATGATCTAAGACCACAGGATCATTTTAATATCATCGGGTTTTCCAATCGGATCAAAGTATGGCAGGATCGTCTGGTGTCAGTGACTCCTAACAACATCAGGGATAGCAAGGTCTACATTCACCACATGACACCCACTGGAGGTAAAAATCTTCCTTTTTCTCACATTAGCTTTGTCACCAATGATAGATAAGAAGGTGGTTTTGGCCAACAGGCAGGGATTTTAAATCTAAATTTGACTTCAGGAAGGGAGACAAATTAATAACTTGCATTTTAAGAGATAACAATGAAAAAACTTGTATTATTTATTATTATTAAATCAAAACCCTACCCTCTACCCCCTACCTTGTCATAGCCTCCAATTTGAGGTGATCCATTAAGTTATGAGGAAAAAATTCTTTTAGGTCTGTGAGATCTTCTCTGCTTCTCATCTGTCCCTTACAATGGACCTATCTATGTTCTAAAAGTAGCAGTGGAGGAAAAATTGGTGCCAATAGGATGCCCATCTATTCAGTGTGCTCAAATATTATTGTTTTAGGAAAAGGTGGTGAGAACTGTCCAGCCAAGTAATTACCTAAAGGTAGAACTGTAACTGAATGAACAAAGTGTGCTTATCTGAGAGACATAAGCTAGCTGCCAAGGGGAAAAAATACTGTTTGATGTGGAACAGGCATAGCTAAGAGGTCATGGTGAGGACAAAATTGGTTGAATGGTCTGGGATTTTTCTTTTGCTATGTAATACACAGGTAATTGTGCAGAAACTGGGAACTTCTTCCACGATTCAGTCAAATGAAGGGCAGAAGAATTCTAAGGAGAGATTGTCTAATCCAAATTGTGTAAATTAAGAGGAGTTTAGGATTTCACCACATAGACTGAGGGGTGGGGGTGGGAGATGGGCCTCTAGCCATGAAAGAACAGCATAAGCAAAGGCAGAGAAATGCAGGAAAACACAGGACATGGACAGGGTATGGTGAATAGTCTAGTTTGACTGGAACATAAAGAAGACAATTATAAGATAAAGATGGAAAGGAAGAGTGTCAGATTGTGGGAAACAATCCTTTGCTGAATTCTTATCCTGGTCAGAGCCCCTAAATGTGGGTGTCCCACAGGACTCTGTCCTGGACCCTCTTTTTTTTCTCCTCATATGCTACTTTATTTAGTGATAGCATTAGTTCCCATGGATTTAATTATCATCTCTTAGGCTAACGATTCTCAAATCTGCCTATCCTGCCCTAACCTGTCTGCTGAACTCTTCACAAGTCTTCACAATTTTACCTGCCTTTCAGACATCTCAAATTGGATGGGACTTAAGGAGAGAGAGAAAGCTTTGAAACTGCCGTTTGGGGGAATGAGAGAAGAAACCAACAACAGTTGAATAAGATTAATAGACATCAGTGAGGTGAAGTCCATGGTGTCAGACTTCAGTGTCAGACTTCATGTGGTGTTCAGTTAAGTACCATAAATTTATAGTAGCTAAAATTCACAGGAATTTCTCCAAGAACTTTCTCCTGGGAGCAAGAGTGGAAAAACATAGGGTTACCTAAGGCTGAGAATTAATAGGTCAGGAATAGGGGAAATTCAGAGGAGTGAGGGATTCTAGGTTGGTTGCTAGGAATTCATGAAGGGACTGGCCTTGGGGTTGAATCTGGATATGAAAACAAGGGAGATGGCAAGAGATAGAATTAGAAAATTGGGAGGAAATTAGAAAATCTCTAGGAATCAGAGATTAAAAAGAGGATGAAGAACAAACTCAGTGTGGAGTGAGGGAGTAGAAGAGGTGAAATAATAGGAGGTTATGTATGGAAAGTAGAATTTTCACTACTTAGTAGGGCATTTCTGTGATAGCAAGGTTGAAGATGTAAACATGCTGATAGGCTGCTAAATCAAGGAGAGAATAGAGTCCTTAGGATCTATATTAAGGTATACTACTAAAAAATCAGTATATCAGGATGCCAGGAAGAGTCTTCAGTAGGAAATCCACAAGGATGACATTTTGAAATACATTAAATTTAGTCAGCCTTCTCTGGGATTTTCATATCCTTACATCCCTATACTCTCATGGATATACAGAGGACATAGAAGATGAGAAGGCATGGACAGATCACTATGTGCTTGGTTGGAGGAGGCTGCCACATAAAAGAACCACTGAGAAAAATCCCCTTTATTCCCAAATATGGACAGATAGGCTGGTTGCTGAGAAGAACTTCAGGTTTTGCTTGAACTTGGGATCACTCACATCCTAGGTTGTATTCCAGATTAACCTAAAAATGAGTTCTTTCTTTTCTTGTGTGATGAGGAAATTGGATTTACTGTTCCTGGATATCTTCAGTATCTTCCCTAGGCTGAGAAATGGATGCCTCAGAAAAGACATGAGAAGTTTGGTTGCAAGTAGGGATTCTTTAATTCATTGTATTTGTTTCTCCAACATCTGGTATGGTACCTGGAACACAGAAGACAGTTAATAAATGCTTATTGACTGAGTGATTGGCACAGTCAGATCTTGCAAAATAAATTCTGTCCTTTATTTATTTATTTTTACTTTTCTTTATCTCTCCTTCTTTCACAAAAAAAATAGTGTAGGTCCTTAATAATTACTGGTTATAAGATAACCAGCTTTTGAAAAATGGAGAGTTTGGAGGCTAAATTGTGATGTTAGTCAGTGGTTTGACTATAGTATGTCCAGTTTCTCCTTTTTGTTCTCTTTAAGTCCCACCCCTAGGTAATTCTTTCCTTTCATTTCTAGAATCTAGTTTCTATCAAAATCAGCATTCAGAAAAGAATATAAAATTCATTTATATTAGAGTGTAAAAGCTAGATAACTAACCAAAGTGTTGCCTCTGCCAGAGAGATGTGCATTATTACAAATATGAAAGCTAAAGGAATGAAACTTTTGCTAGTATTTCAGGTAGCTGTAAATTAGGTAGATTAGGTAGGGAAAGATATGTTTTAGGGCATGAGAATCCTCCTGATGCCTCTGAAACCTTAGTACAGAGCTGTTGCATAAATACCAGCCATTGAAGGAGGCCAGTTTTGACCATATCTTGTCAAAGCTGAGTCATTCATTCATAGGTGATCCATTTCTTGGGTTTCACATGTACAATTTTTGTTCCAGGATGATTACCTTCTGCCAGTCAATTCACAGCTAAATTTTCTGCCTCACCATCAACTGGCTATTGCTTAAGACAGTGCCTTTTAATCTTTTTGGTCTCAGGACCCCTTTACACTTAAAAATTGTTGGGGGGGTCCCATAGAGCTTTTGTTTATAGGGATATATCTATTAATATTTATCATATTAAAATTAAAATGGATAAAATTTTAAAATATTTATTAACTTTAACAATAATAATCCCATTCCATATTAACATTTTATGAAAAAAGCAATATTTTCCAAAACAATAACATTTAGTGACAAGAGTGACCTTTTAAAATTTTTAAAAATTTTTTGCAAATAATGTCTGACTTAATAGAAATAGTTGGATTTTCATTGAATGCTTCTGCATTCAATCTGTTGCAATCTGTTGTTTTGGTTGGAGTATATGAAGAAAATCTGGTCTTACACAGATGTGTAATTGGGAAGGAGAGGAATAGGAAAATAATATTTCATATTATTATGAAAATTGTTTTTACCTCAAGGACTCATTGAAAGGGTATCAGGGAACCCCAGGGGTCTGTGGACTTATAGATTGAGCACCACTGACTTAAGGAATGAAAATTATCATTGATATTAGCCTAAGAAAGTATAGTGTATATCACATAAGTGTATTCCAAGGCAAGCCGAATTGATTCCAAGATTAACCACTTTTAAAAATGACTTATCTATGTCACTTTTCTCTCTCTCCACATTGTGGGGATGATTAAGTGGATAATTAAGAATTAACCAGGGATGTAATTAAGATCCTAAGATCATAGACCTAGGCTTAGAAGGGACCCCAGAGGCCATTCAGTTGCTACCCTCTCAGTTTACAGATGAGTAACGAAGGCTCAGAGTAAATGGCTTGCTCAAGGGGACATAGATTAAGAAGCGTCAGAAACAGGCTTCAAACTTCTCTGATGGGAGAGGATCTTTCCATAGTAAATAATCAATATCTCCACAGTAAATATATAAACTTATTAGAAAAGATAAGTCAAAGCCTTAGGGGTTGATCACACTTTGATGCATGCATCCACAGGTACAGACATCGACGGGGCTCTCCAGAAAGGCATCGAACTGCTTAACGGCCATATAGCGGACAATGACATTGACTCCAGGAGCGTGTCTCTCATTGTCTTCCTGACGGATGGGAAGGCCACAGTGGGAGAGACTCAGTCAAGTAAGATCCTCAGTAACACGAAAGAGGCTGCCCAAGGCCGAGTCTGCATCTTCACCATAGGCATTGGAAATGACGTAGACTTCAAACTGCTGGAGAAGCTGTCGCTGGAGAACTGCGGTATGACTCGGCGAGTGCTGGAAGAGGACAGCGCTAAGGAGCAGCTGATCGGGTCAGTTCCCTCCTGTCTTCTGTAGGATGGGGACACAGAAAGGGAGGGCTGGGCTCTGATGAGCACCCCAGAGATCAGGCTGCCAGACCCGACTACTAGAAACCGTAGTTCCGTGAGAAAAATTTGACTGTTCCAAACTTTAACTTACCTTATGTACTTTATTCCTTGACCCTCCCTCTGAGACACTTTGAGACAGACAGGTCAGGAATTCTCTGTTTTCCATATGAGGAGAGTAAAAACAAACAACAAAAAGTGAAAAGACATAATAACATGACAATAATTTTTAAAAAGATTAAAAACAATAAAAAGAAATGGTTTGCCCTTTCTGTCATAAAACACCTAGTTTGTGGGAGAGAGGAAACAGTGACCCTGGCCTCCTCTGCTTTTCCCTGAGAGATCATTTTGTTAAAGGTAGCTTGGCATGGGGGATTTATAGAGATCCAGTCTCTGAGTTCAGAGGACCTGGGTTCGAGTTCTGCCGTCGATGTATACTGGTTATGTGATCCTGGACAATGTGATACCTAACTTGTAAATGTCCAAGACATTTAAATTCTAAGACAGCTCTCTGGGCAGCTCTCTGTTACCCTAGGTGATCTCTCTAAGTTGTAGAGAAAGGGCTGATCTGCATTGGTAGAGGGAATTTCCTTATTGGGAGTTCCCTTTCTCTCTCTGTCCCCCTTTCTCCCATATGTGTGTATACACATGTGTACATGTTTTCATATATACATATATGCATAAATGTTTGTCTATCTAGATGGATAGGTGGTGCAGTGGGTAAGACACTGGGCCTGGAGTCAGCAAGATCTGAGTTCAAACAGACCCTCAGACTAGTGATGTGATTATAGGCAAGTCACTTAACCTCTATTCAGTTTCCTCATCTGTAAAATGGGGATAATAAGAGCACCTACCTATTGTAAGGACTCGGGCCTGACACATACTAAGTACTGTAGCAATGTTATTGTTGTTGTTATTATTATTTATAAGAGCTTGCTTCAAAGTCAAGGAAGGCCTGGGTTCAAGTTCAGCTTTTGACAGATACTGGCTATGTGACCCTGGACAAATCCCTTAACCTCTCAATGCCTCTAGGGGACTCTGTAAGGCTCTTAAGTTGCTGATTGAGAACAAATACGCTTTCATTGGGAGTTCCCTATACCTGTGAAATCAGAGTTCTGGACTGAGAAGTTTTTGCTGTTTGAAACTTTTATCAGTGCCTTGGAAGAAGATAGAAGAAATTGCCAAACATGGGGCAAACCTTTTAGATGAATTCACCTGTGTTCAATGGGGCAGGAAATTGTAATTCCAGACATTTTAATGGCTTAAACTTTTTGTCCAAGAAGCTTTCAATGTTTTAGAAGTGTCTTCTTTTTCATTCTCAGTCAGTTGGCAAGCATTTATCAGAAGCTTATTATGTGCCAAGCACTACACTAACCATTGGGAATACAGAGAAAGGGAAGAATACTCCACAGTCCCTGCCCCCATAGAGCTCCTGTTCTAATGGGGGAGATGAGAAGTAAATAGTGAAGTCCATATAAGACCTATCCATCATCATGGGAGGTTATTCCATCTCATCGAATCTGTGACCAGGGACCAGGCAAAGCCTCCGGGATAAGATAGGATTTGAGCTGAATCTTGAAGGAAGCCTGAGAAGCTGAGTAGGAGGTGGGGAGGGAGGAGAATTCCAGGCATTGAGGATAATGAATGCAAAAACAAAGAAGGAGATGGGAGGCAGAGTATCACGTGTGACTGAACAGCCAATAAGCCAGTGTTACATGAATAAAGAATAAGAAGACAAGAAACAGTCAAACTACAAAGACATAAGAGAACTTTAGATGTGCTACGGGAGGTTTGGTAATATGGGCAGGCATCAAGTTGTTTCCTACTCTGCTGGTGGTTTGTAGAGAGTATTTAAAGCTTTTGTTTCTTTTAAATTGGGGCAGAATGGAGGAAAAATAAATGCTAGCCAACTGGGGGTGAAAGGATCATATTAACTAAGGAAGTGGCAGAGACGATGAGCTAGAGTTTTGACTCCCAGTTCAGCATCCCATGCCTTCTACCACTATCTCATGGCATGTTGCTATTGTTGTTCAGTCACATCTGACTCTTTGTGACCTCATGGACCACAGCATCCATGGGGTTTTCTTGGCAAAGATACTAGAGTGGTTTGCCATTTCCTTTTCTAGTGGATTAAGGCCAACAGATTAAACCCAGAGTCACACAGCTAGTAAGTGTCTGAGGTCAGATTTGAATTCAGGCCCAGTACTCTATCCACTGAGTCATCTAGCTGCCCTCATGGCATGTACTTGTAAGCAAAGGGGAAACCTAGATATATTTATAACTGATCAACTGATTATACCTTGAGTGTTCTGGCAGCTCTGTCAATTTGGAGAAAGAGTCCTAGTGGCATGCTACAGGTCTCTCTATCCTTGGGTTTTTCCTATTTGAAGCTTTCATCAGTGCCTTGGAAGAAGATACAGGAAGCATGCTTATCAAATTTGTAGATAAAAAATCTGTGGAAACTAGTTAATATATTTAAAGACAGATTTAGGATAAAAATATCTTGACAAACTAGGACAATGAGTCTAAATCAAGAAGATGAAACTTCAAAGGGATGCATATAAAGTCCTGAATTTTGTTGAAAAAATAAATTATACAGGATCAGAGGAACCTAGCTTATTCATGTTTTCTGTGAAAATTTTTGACAAATATATTTGTTTGTACTTAATTAGTAATTTTCCTTTATAGCCAACTGGCTTGAGAAGATATTGGCTTATATTGCATTCCTAAGGTCATCATTGAGCTAAAATGTTGCCTCCCTACACATCCCTGTATTCTTTATTACACATCCTTCTCTTGAGCAAAAACAAACAAGAAACCCTCCAAAACCACGAAGCTAAAACAAAAACAAAGTCGTTTATGTGAAAAACAGCTGGGATTTTTAGTTTACCATGTATTCAACAATGACTAATATTTACTTAAAAAGCACAAAAAAAATTGTATAGTTTCCAGATTAAGGGAACTAATGGTCCTCCTATAGGAAGGAATGAGAAGTGAAAAGAAGAGGGAAGTAGGAAGAAAATATGGAACAAAGGAAGGAAAGAGAGCTTGGAATCAGCATCAAGCAAGCATTTATTAAGTATGTGTTAAGTAATATAAGTATCGGACTCTTTGTGACCCCCTTTGGGTTTTTTTGGCAAAGATACTGGAGTGGTTTGTCACTTTCTTCTCCCATTCATTATACAGATGAGGAAACTGAGGCAAACAGTCTTCCTAGCTCCAGGCCTGGTACTCTATCCACTATGCTACCTAGCTGCCCTTTATTAAATAACTATGTGCTAGGTCTGAAAGACACAAATCCAAAAGTGAAACATCATTGCTTTCAATAAACTTATATTCAGCTAGGGGAGGATATATGCTCACAGATCCATAAATACAAAATGAATGTAAAATAAATAAAAAGTGATTTGGAGTGCAGGGTACTAATAACCAGGGGAATCAGGAAAGGCCTTTTGAAGAAGGTGACCTTCGAGTTGAGTCTTGAAGAAAGCTAAGTATTACATGAAATGGATGAAGAAGTACATTACAGGTATGACAGAAAGACAGTCTGTGCAAGAGATAAAATCTCACTCACTGGGAACAGCAAATAGACTAGTTTGGCTGAATTGTAGAGAGTACAAGGGAAATTAATGAATAAGCAGCTTGGAAAAATAATCTGAAGCCAGATCATGAAGGGTTCCCCAAAACTGAGGAGTTTGTATTTTATCCTAGTAGCAATAAAAAGCCAATGAAGCTTCTGGAGCAGGGGAGTGACATGGTCAGACCTTTGTTTTAGGAATGTCAACTTGTCAGTTGTGTGGTGAATGGATTGGAAAGAGGAGAGAGGGGAGGTAGGGGAACAATTAGGAGGCATTGCAATAGTCCAAAAAAGAGGTGATGAAGAGGTCATGTGAGTGATAGAAGGGAGAGATGTTGGGGAGGGAAAATTGACAAGATTTAGTAATTGATTTGCTAGGGTAGGTGATGGAGAAGATAGAGATTGAGGACAACTACAACACTGAGAATATGAATGATTGAAAAAATGGTGGCCCTCCCAAGCTAAACAAGGAAGTTAGAAGGAAGGATCAGTTTATGAGGAAAGATAATGAGTTCCATTTTGGATATGCTGAGATGCTTCTGGGACATCCAGGTGGACATGTCCAGAATGCCTTTGTGGATGCAGGAAGAGAACTCAAAAAAGAGGTGAAGTCAGGATTTGTAGATCTGGCAGTGATAGATAGAGATGACAGTTGGATCCATGGGAGCTGATGAGCTCACCAAGACAGTGATTGCTTTTCTCGATGATAGCTATAGGCCTGTTGGTCTGGAGGACACTGCTATTACCAAGTCTCTTGGGTTCAGGGTTCTGGGCCAGCTCCATGGGGATTTGAGGGGAGAGGGCAGTCAAGATGGTGGTATTTTGACTTTCCTGGCACATACTGCCTCATATCTCCCTCAGAATGCCTTGCTGCCACAGTTCATTTGCTTGCTGTGTTGATGGTAGGTCAAGAAGGATAAGGATTGAGAAAAGGCCATCAGATATAGCAATAAAGAGATCACTGGTGACCATGGAGAGAGCATTTTAGTTGAGTGTTGGGGATAGAAGCCAAATTCCTGGGGGCTGAGAAGTGAGTAGGAGGTGAGACAGTACAGTCAATGAGTGTAAACAGCTTTTTTCTGGAAGTTTGGCTATGAATGGGAGGAAAGATCTCAGATGATGACTTGAGACAATGGGAGGGTCGAATGAAGGTTTTGTTTTTTGGTTTGTTTGTTTTTTTTCTTAAAAGGGAAATCCAGACATGTGTGCAGGCAATAGTGAAGGAGCCAATGAATTAGGTTGAAAATTATAGGGGAGTGATGGTAGTGAATAATGGCTCTCATTTCAAGTTCTTTCTCCTCCCAGAAGAGACAGGAAGAAATGGGAACAAAGGCACAAATACAGAGATTTTAGCACTGGCAAGGAAAAAAGAGACCTCGTTATTCAAGAGGGTCTGGTTTATTAACAGTATGGCCTTGGGTAAATTGAGTCTTTATGACCCCTGGTTTCCTTATCAGTAATGTGGGGCTGGTAATACTTGGACTACTGTTCAGGGTCATAGTGAATATTAGTGTGGTCAAAGATCTTAGTGTGTGAGTGTTACAAAGGTTATGTTTGTTGTTGGAATGAGTTCATAGGCATGAGTAAAAACAGCCTCCAGGGTAAGATTTTTCTACTTAGAAAAATTCACCACCTGCTTTGAGACCTTGACTACTTTGATAGAATTTACTAGCGAAGAGAAGCAACCTGGGCTATTTCTGGCACCTGTTAATCATAATGAAAAAGAAATATTCTTAAAAAACTTTTTTTCAAGTTTTCTTTAAAAAAAAACTATGAATTTAATGACATCAATATGATTATTTCCTTGTACAAAGAAAAGGAAGGTTATATATGAAACTGTGAATCTCTGTTTTATATAGATTTTAAAGAATTATATGCTAAATTGCACACAGTAGTACCCAGGTATGGTATAGCCCATCTTTTTTATATCCCCTTTGAAACTTCCTTCTTTTCTCTTATATGCATTTTTTAAATAAGCAATTGGGGTTAAGTCACTTGCCAGTTTTTTTGTGTGGGTGTTAAGTATCTGAGGCTGGAACTATCCGGGGTCCCAACTCTGGGGCCAGTGCTCTTACTCACTGCACCACCTAGCCATCCCTCTTATACGCATTTTACAAGTATTTTATTGACGTTCTTTTCTTTCCTGTCTCTTTAAAAAACAACTATCACTACTCCTCTTTTCCCGCAAAGTCTCCCCCTAAAAATAAAAGTCCTGCCTTGTAGCAAATAAATATAATCAAACAAAAGAAATCCACTCATTGATCATGTCTGGTGATGTATGCTGCATTCTGTACCTGCAATCCATCTCTTCAAAGAGGTGAGAAGCACGATTCATTGTCCTTCTTTGGAAGTCATGGTTGGTCACTGTGTTGATCAGAGTTCTCAAGTCTTTTGAAGTTGTTTCCCTTTACAATGTTGTAACCGTTATATAACTTGTTCCCTTCTGCTCACCTCTCTCTGCATCAATTCATACAAATCTCACTATATCTCCTTAAATTGGTTGATCCCTTTTGTCATTTCTTATGGAGGAGGGTGAGCATGGAGGCAAAGGAACTGGAATGCCATATACTATAAGAAATAGTTAAAGGAATTGGGGATTGTTTAGGCTGGAGGATATAGGATGGAGATCTGGTACATATTCTGGTGTTTAATATTTGAGAGATTGTCATGCAGAAGAAGGCTTGGACATTTTGTGTGGCACCAAAGGGCAGAACGAATGTCAGTGGATAGGTGTTAGAGGGAGACAGATTTTGGTTCAAAAAGAGGAAGAACTTTCTATCAAACAGAACAGTCCAACAGTGTAATAATGGAACTGTGCAACTCTCTGTCAGTGTAGGTGCTTAAGTACCAACTGTTGTGTAAGACACTTAGGGATGGTATGGTGGAAAAATAATGGATTTGGAGCCAGAGGACCTCCATTTAAAGCCTGCCTCTGTTGTTTGTCCCCTGTGTGACATTGGGTAAATCCCTTAACCACTTTGGGTCTTACCTTTGTTTATAAAATGGGGGTGGGATTAAACGTCTTCTAAGCTTCCTTTTAACTCTACATCTGATTCTGTGATATTGCAGATGGCGTTTGTGCATCAAACAGAGAGTTAGTCTAAATGAAGTCTATGACCTTTTGACTATAAGGCTGTATGATTACCTTGGTATTTAATAGTGCCATTCTCTTGGTCCTGCTTGCTCTCAAGGTCAGGACCTTAACCTCCACCTGTGCTCTTCTACTCCAGGTTCTATGATGAGATCAGAACTCCTCTACTCTCTGATATCCGAATTGATTATCCACCTGGCTCTGTCAAGCACGTCACCAAAACTCTTTTCCCTAATTACTTCAATGGCTCTGAAATCATCATTGCTGGAAAGCTGGCTGATAGTCAGTTGGACAATCTACACGTGGAAGTCACAGCCAGCAATAGTAAGAAATTTGTGGTCCTGAAGACAGATGTTCCCGTTGTGTCCCACAGCACAGGCAATGATGTCACAGGGCTTTCCACTCCAGTGGGCCAAGATGCTGACCAAAACTACATTGAACGGCTCTGGAGTTACCTTACTATTAAGGAGCTGCTGACTTCTTGGCTGAAGAGTGATGATGAACAGGAGAAAGAACGTTTGATGGAGAGGGCTCGGGCTCTTGCAGTGAATTACCATTTCCTCACCCCTTTCACTTCCTTGAAGTTGAAGGAGTTGCCACCTGAGGCAACTCAAGTAACAACGAAAGAAGCCTATGGCAGTTCTGCGGCAATGGGTCCAGAGACAGTTGTGCAAAGCTTACAGGGAAAGAACGTGCCACCAGGTAATGAGACCCCAGTGGTGATTTTTGGATATTGTTTACTTAGCATTTCTGCTTTCTTTTTTCAAGGCTAGAGTTATTTCTATAAGAGCCTAGATTTCTATTTTTTCCCTTCCCCATTAGCTCAAGTTATTAAAACAGGGTATAAGGTTTCTGGCCTTGGGCTGTGTCAGGCTATAACTACTGCAAAGTATTTAGAAAAAGTTACATTAGGCTTAGAAGGGAAACTCATCCCGTTATTATTTGACACATCAGTAGCACTTTGTATTTTCCAAGAAATTAATGTTAGATGAAATTGTGTTCCTGAGGGCCAAGTGTGTGTGTGTATGTGTGTGTGTGTGTGTGTGTGAGATTGCATGTATGCTCTCTACAAATACAAGGAAAAAAGTCAAAGACCTGGAATTCTTAGAAAATTTCCCTTTAATTTGTTCTATTAAAACTCAGAGTCTATCAATAACATTTATTAAGCTCCTATGTACCAGTCATTGTGTTATGCACTGAAAATACAAAGATAAAAACAAAATAGTTCCTGGCCCCAAAGAACTTTATATTCCAATAGGGGAGACAACATTATGTTTCTGGGCATGTGCAAAACAAATAAAAAGCAGAAAAAAAGGTAATCTTGAAGGGGAAGGTCCCAGCTGCTGGGGGTTGGATGGGGAAGGACAGGAGAGATCTCGAGCAGAAGATGGCACTTGCATTGAGTATTGAAGGAAGCCAGGGTTTCCAAGATGCTGAGGTGAAGAGGAGAACTAGACATAGGGGCAGCTGGTATAAAGGAATGCTGTGTGTGAGGAACAGCAAGTCGACCATTTTGACTGCACCTCAGAATTTGGGGAGGGGAGGAATGTGCAAAAAGACTTGGAAAGGTATTATATTGCTAAGATGTAAAGAGCTTTAAATGCCAAACAGAGGTATTTATACTTTATCTTAGAGGTAGTAGGGAGTTAAGTCAAGACAACAAACATTTATTGAGGGTCTACTATGTGTCAGACACTGTGCACAAAGCACAAAGAAAGGAAAAAACCAAAAACGGTCCTTGCTTAATGTGGAAGACAATATACAAACAACTGTGTACAAACTCATTCTCTCTCTCATTCTTTCTCACTCTCATTCTCTTTCTCATTCTCTCTTTCTCTCTCTCTCTCATTCTTTCTCTCTCTCTCTCTCTCATTCTCTCTCTTATTCTCTCATTCTCTCTCTCTCTCTCTCTCTCTCTCTCTCTCTCTCTCTCTCTGTAAGGTATAAGAAGACTAGAAAGGCAGGAAAGGGGTCAGGTTATGAAGAGTTTGTAATGCTGCAGGACTTTCTTTACATGGGATCCTAAAGGTGACAGGGAGCCATTGAAGTTTACTGAGTGAGTGTGTTGTGGGAGGGTTTAGAATGGAACTTTGACATGGAGAGACGTTTCTATCACTAGTATCATTATGCTTTCAGGTTTGTGCAATCAGATAGGGATTGAATAACATGTTTTTTCAACTCTTTAGGTTGAATAATCAACAAAGTGTCTACTTTGTGTTAAATATTGTGTTAGGGACTAAAATACAAAGACAAAAGCATAACAGTCTTTGCCCTCCAGGATTATATTGTATTAGGGCAAACAACCTATTAAAAAGTGTGTACATGCAAAATATATAGCTAAGGAAAGGGGTGACCAAATCAGAGAACCAAACTAAGTGGTGTAGGCTTATATGTCTTGGTTTTTTTTTCCTCTAACCCTACAAAGATGTATCACCAAATTAGCTGAACAGAGTTTTGAAGCTAGGTAAAAGATCATAATAGTAAGATGCCTCTATAGCAAAGCTTGGAAGTATCTTAGATGAGTTTGTACCAGCAAAAGCAGAATAATTTTTTTTTGCTTTTTGGAGGGGGGAAGGTAGGACAATTTGGGTTAAGTAACTTGCTCAAGGTCACACGGCAAGTAAGTGTTAAGTGTCTGAGACCACATTTGAACTCAGGTCCTCCTGACTCCAGGGCTGATGCTCTATTCACTGAGCCACCTAGCCACCCCATAGAATAATTTTAAGAAAGATTTGAACCAGGTTGTATAAAGAACCTTATTTCATGGCATTGAGCCATGTGACAGATACAGGGAAAATTACTCTTGTGAATGACATTGTTATTATAGCCCCATGACAGTGACCCAGATCTTAGTAGCTTCAAGAAGGATAAGGCTCAGATGCTACAATATCTACAGGACCAAAGACAGAAATGAGAAAATAAGCCAATTGATTTCTCTAAGGAATATTTTTGAAATAATATTTTCATGAGGTATCAATTGGTGCTTCAAATAATCTTCATTTCCTTAAAGCCATAATGATTTTGTTGAGTTTCTCTGGGAAATACAACTTATGGAGGCTCATAAATCATCAAAGCATTCATCTCCATTGGCTAATCCCTTTCCTTTATATTCAGTTTTCATTCAGCTAGCATCATATTGGCCTGGGACCATGTAGAAAGAAGTCCAAGAAAGTGAGGTGGAAAAAAACATTGCTCTTTTGGGGGATACTTAAGGGGTAGAAAGGGTTTGGATAACATTCTAAAAGTTTTTCATCTTTAACTTCTGAGAATTAATACATATCTTTATGAGTTAAGATACAACCAAAATAGAGTTGCAAATTTTTATTAATCGGAAGAAAATGGAAATAAAATATTCATGAGTAAGATGTTAAGTTGTTCTTGTGTTGTGCTTATCACTTTTGCCACACCCTTTGTGTATACATTCTTGCATGTGTATGTATTTAATTTATTATTAGATCATTCATATATGGCAGGACATGTTTTCCCAAGATGTGTATAGTTCACAGAGATAAAAAAATACTGTATAGAATAATCTAGAATATAGAATAATATAGAAAATTATGCCTTTCTACTTCAAGCCTTGGTGTGTATCTTCTGAAGCAGAATTCTTTTGGTTATTTTTCAGACTTTCAAGTGTATATGAAAATTGACTCATGATCTCCACACCTTACCTTTCTTCTTCCTGCTCCTCTTTTCTTATATTCTGCCTTTTAATAGTGACTGTTCCATTTTTCTCCTTTTTAGAACCTGATTCCAAGAAACAGTACAACCCAAGGATTAAAATCTCCAGAACATCAGGTACAGCAAAACAATACAAGTGTGCATAGATTAATTGAGGTAAATGACCTTTCACCTTTTGGTTGGGTCTGTCTAACCGAAAGTAACTAGTAACTTTTAAAGCTCATCCAAATATTCTCCTGTAGTATAGGAGAGCAGGGATCCCCTTCACCTGGCCAAGGCCAGCAGAAACAAATGCCAAAGAAACATTATTATGTCATTGTACTGAAGCTTGGGAGATAACATAGTAAATGAAGAAGTAACAGGAAAGATTGATAACAGAAGTGCATTTCAATAAATGTGTTTGCTTTAAAAGCTAAATTGTTGTAGGCCATTGGACTAGGCTTAATTCCAGCCTCCAGTCTTAGAGATAGCTCTGAAATGAGCTTTGCATATCTTTGGCCTCAGAGGGGAAGCCTGTACCAAATGTCAAAAAGCTCTCTTTTGCACACTTCCTGAGTTTATGAGAAAGACCAGATGGAATGACAACAGAAAGCCTAAGGTTTTGTCTTTTTCTCAAGAAGTTAAAGTCTTTGGCCCCTAAATTTCCTTTATTGCTTTCCTGATTATACTATCCATTGAGTAGTTCACAAGGCTAAGTTAAGTTCTTTAAGTGAGCCGGGGGTGTGGTAAAACATACTACTCAACTTCCAACTGGCATAGTCTAATTCCTTTGAGCACACACATGCCTTATTAAATGCTTGCAAATCTCTTTTGGCTGTTGCATGAAACTTGATGATCTGCACATTTCTTCATCTGGGATAAACAGCATCATTTCCTACGAAGTGTTTAGGGGAATTTGGGTAGAAAGAATGTTTTATAAATAAATAGAAACCTTTTGCTATCTGACTCAGATATTATGTTACCATTCCCCCCAAAAAAGCAGAAACCTAAGTGAGAACTTTCTCACCCTTGAGGTTTTGCTTTCACCATGTATAAAAGACATAAAACTTTGTATATGTATGTGTATCTGTCTGTCTGTCTATCTAGAACTTTTCTTCTAGAAAATTCAGAGCCAAGCATGCTTTATTTTGCCAGATTCTCCCGATGCATTTTTGAGTAATATTGGTGAGATTCTGGGTTATAGGGTGGTGAAAACCAAACCCATCAGTCAACAAGCATTTATTACTCTGCTAGGCACTAGGCTAAATGCTTGGCATAACAATAATAGACTCTGTTCCTAAGTTTACATTCTAGTCAGGGAGACAACATATGTAAAAATGAGTACATAAAAGATATATATGGAGTAGATAACCTTATAAGATAGCCTTATATAAGATACCCTTAGAAGGGGAGTCACTAGCAGCTGGTAGCAGGTGGAGGTGAATGGGTGGGGAGGGGAGGTGCCCTTTAAGGCTTCCTAAAGAAGGTGGCATTTTAGCTGAGTCTTGAGGGAAGTCAGAGATCCTAAGAGGAGAAAATGAGGAGGGAGAGCATTCCAGTCATGGGGGACAGCTAGTACAAAGGCACAGAGACAGAAGATGAAGTGGGGGCGGGGAGTGGGAGGGTGAGGAGACCTACACTGTAGGAAAATCACTGGCAGCTGTGTGGATGATAAAATGGAGTGGGGAGAGACTTGGAACAGGGAGATCAATCAATAGCCTATAGTAATAGTCCATGTCAGAGGTGATGAGGGCCTGAGTTAAAGTGAGGAATGTATGTAAGGGATGTTTTGAGAATAGAAATGATAAGATTTGGGGACTAATCAGAGGCATAGTGTGAGTGATAGTAAAAAGTTGAGGATGATATTGACTTTGTGATCCTGGGAGACTGGGAGGATGGTAGTGACCTCAAAAGTAACAGGGACATTCAGAGGAGGGTTAGGCTTTGGGGGAAAGATCATGTTTTGGACATGTTAAGTCTGAGATGTCTGTGGAACCTGGAATTTGAAATGGCAGTAGGCAGTTGGTATTGTGGGACTGAAGCCAGGAAAGGGATTAGAGCTTGCTATATAGATCTGGAATCATTCGAACAGAGATAAAACCCATGGGTGCCAAATGAAAAAATGTAGCGAGTAAAGCCAAGGGGAACCAGAACAGAGCCCTGGGGCTGATTACACTTCCTGGGCAGAACATGAATGAAGATACAACAGGAGACTGAGCGGGGTGGAGGGGTAGACAGGTAGGAAGAGAAACAGGAATGATGGCTCTGGAGAAAACCCAGAGAGGAGAGAGTATCCTAGAAGAGGTGATCAATAATGTCAGAGGCAGAAGGATGAGATGTGAGAAAAGGTCATTAGATTTGGCAATTAAGAGATCATTGGTAATTTTGGAGAGGGTTCAACTCAGTTGAATGATGAAATTAGAAGGCAGATTGCAAAAGCATTTAGAAGAAAGTGAGAGGAAGTAAAGTGGATTTTTTTTTGTAGTTTGGCTGAGGAGAGATATAAATGATAGTTTACATGTACAGTAGGATCAAGTGATGGTTTTATTTAAGGATTGAGGAGGCAAAAGGTAGGAAAAGATTGAAATGAGAGAGAGGGAGAGGGAGGAGATCATGGGGGAAATCTGCTAGAGATGGAATGGGATCAAGAAAACATGAAGAGGCCTTGGCCTTGATTAAGAGAAGGGTCACTACTTCATCAAAGTCTGGAGTGAAGGATAGACATGGCTGATGTCAGGGGAATATGAGACAAGGGGGCAGGGAGAAGAGGTAGCTTGTGGGGGATGGCCTCAGGGTTTTTTGGGCTGATAGACTATGAGGTTCAGTTAAGAGGTTGAGGGGAGAGGGTGTTGTGAGAAGTTTGAGGAGAAAAGAGTAGATTTGGAACAGCTGCTGTGGTCAATGGATAGAGAATTGATTAGGGAGGAGTAGAAGGATTGCCTTGCTGCAGTGGGGGCCCAGTAAATATTAGATAACATAAATTTGTAGTGGAACCCTGTCAATAGAGTTTTGAGAATTCCTCCAGCTTCCTTTAGCAGCTTGTGCATAGAAGTGATGCAGGTAAATGGTGGGTATTATATCTACTGTTGGTGTCTGGAAAGACATGATGGGTGACAAGACAAAGAGGCAAGAGTAGAGAAAAATGTAGTATTGAGCTAGTTTACTAAGGAAAGTGTACTGGCTGACCTCAGAGTCTGGAGTCTTGAGTTTTAAAGGTCCTAGCTTTACCATGAATTGATATGCCTGTTGGTGAGTTACTTCTGTCTGTCTTTTTATCTGTAAAATAAGGGGATTTGGACAAAATGTGCTTTAAGGGTTTTTCCTAGAGCTAACATTCCATGACTTTCTGGGTTAGTGCAATCTACACATAGGTTTCTGAGACAATGATTAACCTAAAAGTCAGGAAGATAGATTCCTCCCTTCCCCACTGCTTATGACCCTCAAAGGGGAAGGTGTTCAGGCTCACATTGCTCAGTTAATAAATAACTATTTTGGGGAACTAAGTAAACATTGGAATTTGGTATAGGTCTCAGGAAAAAAATGAGACTTTAAGACAAGAGACTTATGTATAGAATGAGTAAGAACTCAGTACCAGGAGAACTTTCTTGACCATGTAGGGCTCAGATGTAGTATATAGGGCTCAGATCATGAGCTTCTTATTGCAAAATTTAGACTTAAATTGAAGAAAATAGGGAAAACCATTAGACTGTATAGATATAAACTAAATAATATCCATTATGAATATGGAGTGAAAGTGAAGAATAGGGGCAGCTAGGTGGCACAGTGAATAAAGCACCAGCTCTGGAGTCAGGAGAACCTGAGTTCAAATCCAGCCTCAGACACTTACCTCTTACTAGCTGTGTAGCCTTGGGCAAGTCACTTAACACCGATTTCCCTGCCTTCTCCCCTCCAAAAAGGACAAAAACCAACCAACCAAACAAAAAGGATTAAAGGAATTAGATCTGGTAGATAAAGTGCCTGAAGAACTATGGGCAAAGGTTCATTATATTGTACAGGGGGCAGCAACAAAAAAACCTCGCAAGGAAAAAGAAGAATAAAAAAGCAAAATGACTGATGAGGTTTTACAAATAGCCTAGGAAAGAAGGAAAGCAAAATGTACATGAGAAAGAGAAATATAGACCCAACTGAATGCAGAATTCCAGAGAGTAGCAAGGAGAGATAAGGCTTTCTTAAATGAGCAATACAAAGAAACAGAAGAAAACAATAGAATGGGAAAGTCAAGGGATCTCTTCAAGAAGATTAGACATATCAAGGGAACATTTCATGCAAAAATGGGCACGATAAAAGACAAAAATGGCAGAGACTTAACAGAAGCAGAAGAGATTAAGAAAAAGTGACAAGAATACACAAAAGAACTATACAAAAAAGATCTTAACAGTGATGTTACTGTTCTTGAGACAGACATCCTAAAGAATGAAGTCAAGTGAGCTTTAGGAAGCATTGTTAACAATAAGGCTAGTGGATGTGATAGAATTCTAGCTGTGCTGTTTAAAATCCTAAAAGGTGATACTGTTAAGTGCTGCACTCAATATGCCAGCAAATTTGGACAACTCAGCAGTGGCCACTGGATTGGAAAAGATCAGTTTACATCCCAATCCTAAGGAAGGGAAATAGCAAGGAATTGTTTTTATTCAAAAATTTATTTTTTCAGTTTATTTATTTTTAGTTTTCAATATTCACTTCCATAAGATTTTGAGTTTCAAATTTTCTCCCACTCCCTGCCCTCCCCTCTCCCCAAGATGTCATGCAATCTGATAGAGGTTGTACTCATGAATTCACATTAAACATTTTCACATTAGTCATGATATAAAGAAGAATTAGAACTATTGAGAGGAACCATGAGAAAGAAGAAACAAAACAACAGAAGAAAAAGAGAGCAAATAATATGCTTCCATCTGCATTCAGACTCCAGAGTTCTTTCTCTGGACGTGGATGGCATTTTCCATCATGAGTCGTTTGGAATTGTCTAAGATATTGTATTTCTGGGAAGAGCTAAGTCTATCAAGGTCAGTCATTGCACAATGTAGCTTTTACTGTGAACAGTTGTTCTCCTGATTCTGCTTATTTTACTCAGCATCAGTTCACGTGAGCCCTTCCAGGTTTTTCTAAAATAATGCCAAGGAATTTTTAGATTATTGATCAATTATACTCAATTCACACACGGGCAAGGTTACGCTTAAGATCCTGCAAGCCAGGCTTGGTCCATGGGGTCATGAAGAGTTGGACATGACTGAACAACTGAACAAACAACACGAGGATATACTTGAAAGGCAGAATGGTATAGTGGATGGAGAGTTGGTCTTGCAAGTCAAGGAGATCTGGGTTCAAGTTATACTTTTGAAACATTTTGGCTGTGTGACTCTGGGCAAGTCACTTAACCTCTCAGTGGCAATTCTTTCCATTTTAGAGCAGGTACTGATCATGTTGGTAAAGGGAGTTTCTCATTGGAATTTCCTTTGCCAGTGAAATCACAGGTCTGGTTCTCAACAAAATAGCTCGCTTTAAGGTTTACAAAAAGGTTTGTATATATTATTTCATTTAATCCTCATCATAACCCTGTGAGAGAAATGTTATTATTATCCTCCTTTTACCAGTAAGAAAACTGAAGCAGAGAAAGGTTGAGTTTCCCAGAGTCACAGCTAGTAAGAGTCTGGGGCAGGATTTGAACTCGGGTCTTCCTAATTCCCAAGTCTAGCATTCTCTCCACCATGTCACCTAGATGCATAATTGACACTTATATCATGTTTTAAGGCTTATAAAGCACTTTTCATGCTTTATCCCACTTGACCTTCACAATTCTCTGAAGTAGATAATGCAAGGTTTACCTTTCCCCGTTTTTTACAGGATAACTAGTTAGCAATTACATAGCACTTTAAGATTTACAAAATGCTTTGCAATGATCTCATTTTATCCTCACAACAACCCAGGGAGGTAGTTGTTGTGATGATCCCCATTTTACAAAAGAGGAAGCTGAGGTAGAGAGTGTGTAAGTAACTTGCCCACCTCACACAGCTAGCAAGTGGCTAAAAGTAGATCACAGAGGCCAGACAACTAGTATGGGGGAGCACTGGGGTCCAAACCTGCTTCCTAATTCCAAGTCCAATAGAAAAAGCCTATATTTAGAGCTGGAAGGGACCTCAGAAGCCATTTAGTCTAAAGCCCATCATTTTACAGATGAAACTGAGGCTCTGAAAGATGGAGGGATTTTCCCAAAGTCATCTATGTTAGGTAATAAGTGACAAGGGGAGGATTTGAACCTAGACTCTCTAACTCAAAAGCTGGCTTAGAGCTGGGCAGGTATTTGGGAGCACTTTTTATAAAAACAAGAAATATATATGTTAATATCAACTTTAATTTTCTTCCTCTCCCTCTCTCTTTCCCTCTCCCTCCCCCCCTCTCCTTTTCTCCCCCTCTCTTTCACCCTTTCTTCCTTTCTCCCTCCCTCTCTCTGTGCCCCCTCTCTCCCCTTTCCCTCCCTCCCTCTCTCTCTCTTTCTCCCTCTCTCCCCCTCTCTTTCCCCCTCCCTCCCTTTCTCTGTGCCCCCTCTCTCCCCTCTCCCTCCCTCTCCCTTCCTCTTCCTTTCCCTCTCTCTCCCTTCTCCTCCCCATAACCATTGAAAGTGAAATCAGAAAGAAAATTAGAAAACCTACTGAATAAAGAAGAGGCAGCTAGGTGACTCAGTGGATAGAGTGCTATGCCTGAGGTCAAAGTTGACCTCAGACACTCACTAGCTCTGTGACCCTCGGCAAGTTCTAACCTCTGTTAGTCTTAATCCACTGGAGAAGGAAATGACAAATGGCTCCAATGTCTTTGCCAAGAAAACCCCATGGGCACAAGGTTCGTGAAGAGTCAGACACGACTGAAGAACAACAGCTGCACAAGAAGCCATGTATGGGGACCCCCTACGCCCACCCACAGCCTCCTCTTATACAGACAGACTCAATACTGGGTTTAGTTTTTCTTCTCTTTTCTTCCTGTTAGCGGACGGAGACCCTCATTTTGTGGTTGACTTTCCCCTGAGCAAGCTCACTGTGTGTTTTAACATCGATGGGAGCCCTGGGGACATTCTCAGACTCGTCTCTGATCACTTGGACTCTGGTAAGCACCATCCTGGCTTGGGGAGTTAAATGAAAGGGAGGGTCGAGGGACTTGAGTCTACCTCCCATCTACCCCCTGCCATTTTCATAGGACAAGAAGTTAAAGAGCCTGGAGTTCCATCTTCAATTATATCTTTCTCTGTGTGAATTTAACATTATAGCATGAGGCATATAATTTCACTGCTTCGTGCCTCATTTCTTTAAGAACAATAATTTTTATTATATATGACAATCATCAAACACAAACATTGAAGTATACAAAAAAGAACAAGAGGATTATGTCAGAAATTGTGAACTTCCATTATATATAGCTTTTTCTAACACACACACACACACACATATATATATATATATATATATATATTTTTTTTTTTTTTTAAAGCAATTGGGGTTAAGTAACTTGCTCAAGGTTACATGGCTAGTCATTATTTATGTGTGGGTGCTCATTTTCTGAGGCCGGATCTGATCTCGGGTCATCCCAACTCCGAGGCCGGCGCTCTTACTCACTGCGCCACCTAGCCGCCCCTTTAGGGCAATTGGGGTTAAGTAACTTGCCCAAGGTTACACGGCTAGGTTTTTGTTTGTGTGGATTAAGTGTCGGAGGCCGGCTCCGAACTCAGGTTCTTCTGAACTCAGGTTCTTCTGACTCCAAGGCCGGTGCTCTACTCACTGCGACACCTAGCAGCCCCTCTAACATATATATTAAAGGAGAGCAGGGGCAGGATGATGTAATGGATAGAGAAATGACTTTAAAACTAGGAAGACCTGATTTCAAATCCTACCTCTGATACAAAGTGACTGTGTGACCTTGGGCTGGTCACTTCTCAGTGCTATAGATGGTGGCAAACTCAAATCTAAATGGGGCCACTAAGACAAACATAATCCTTCTGGGTGTATATTGATTTAGAAAACCACATATTAACACTATCTGTGTTTTATTGTATTTTTATTTATTTTGTCCAATATTTCCTAATTGTTTAATAGTTTTTCAGTTGTGTCTGACCCTTTGTGACCCCATTTAGGGTTTTCTTGGTGAAGATACTGGAGTGGTTTGCCATTTCCTTCTCCAGCTCATTTTACAGATGAGGAAACTGGGGCAAACAGGGTTAAGTGACTTGCCCAGGGTCTAATAGCTATTACATGCCTGAAGTCACATTTGAACTCAGGTCTTCCTAACTCCAGGCCTGGCACTCTATCCATTGTGCTATCTAGCTACTCAATTTTAACTCTCCTAAGGACCAAATTCTGCCTTGATTCCAAGATCAAAGGACTCAGCCAAGACCTTAGGAGCCAGATTATGCCCTTCCTCAAAAGCCCCAGGATAACTGACAGTATTTATGCCATTTCTTTAAATCATCACTTCTGCTTGCTATCTATGGAATGACAATGCTTTCCTGACTGGAAACTCACACAGAGAAATATCAAAACATAACTGTTAAAATGCTCAATTACGTTTAACGGAGGCTGGCATCCCCTTTTCTTCTGTCTTTGTTTTTCCTGACCGCAGCAATGAGAGTTTTCAGTTCAATTAAAAGCAACAACAGAAACTTTTCTTAATGTTTAATATTTTCGAGGCACTAAGCCACTGCTGTAATGCAGAGGGAAAGAAAACATGCTGGTCTCTGCCATCTAGGAGCTTACATTCAGGAATGCAAATAAAGCATTAACACAGATAAATAAAGATAGGGAATTTGAAGAGGGAGCCACAATTCCAGGAAAGGCTTCATGGAGGAGGTGGCACCTGAGTTGTCATTCCCTGGAATGGCTACAAAGATGATCTGGAACAGGAGGATTAGCTGGGGAGAGGGAGGCTCTATTATATGGCAGCAATTTCTAATGACATATTACTATTAACCAGGGAGGACAATCCATTTCAGTTAGTATTGCTCTTATTAAACATTAAGGTATCTTGTATTAGGCCGCCATTTGTATGACACTAAGCCAACAGTATGGAAACCTACATCTTTGTTTAAATAGACTTCATTAAGTCTTAGGTTATAGCATTGGAAGGAGATCTCAGAAGTTATCTAGGCCCACCTCCTCATTTTGTAGATGAGGAAACTGGTACAGAGAGCTCAAGTGATTTGTCCATAGTCACAAAGGAAGTAGAGGCAAGATTCAGACGAAGGTTCTCTCATTCCGAATCCAATGCTTATCTTAATACACAACACACCTCTTGAAAAAGACCAATATCTTTTGTTTCTACATCACCTTCATTTCAAAATATGTCATTCTCTTCCTCCCCTCCACAGAAAATTGTCCCTTGTACCAGACAAAAGGAGAATAAAATATTTTAGGAAAACTAACCAACACTTCAGCTGAACCTGACAGTGTATAAAACATTTCACACCCATTGCCCCCTTCTCTCCAATGAACTGAGGAAAACACCTCCTCTCAACTCTCCTCCTCTTGGTTATTATGACTACTCACCATTCAGGTTTTGTTGTTGTTCTTTCCACTTATCTTGTAGCCATTTGTTGATTATTTTCCTGGCTTCATTTGCTTTGTTTTGCATCTGTTCATATCAATCTTTCCATCCATGCCCACTCTTTGAAAGTTACAGTGGTGACATCCTAAGATGTCTAGTTCCGGCTGCAGCAAGTGAAAGATCCTAATTGGACACACACAGACACCCTATCAATCCTCGAGTCACTGGGCAAGAGGTGGAATGGAGTCCAAGGAGATGAGACCAAGACCCCCAATATCCCAGCCTTGTCAATGTCTAGTCATCGCCATCGGATGGTTGCTGGTGACCAGTTCTCAGCAGAATACTGACCGTTCTGTTCATAGATGAAAGGATCATGGATTTGCATCATTTTGGTAGTAGTTCTGGCTTCTTTGTTTTGAGAACGGAATAATTTACCTAACCACTGTTTTGTTTTTCCTTCCTGGCTTCTTAAGGTGTCACAGTGAATGGAGAATTAATAGGGGCCCCAGCTCCTCCAAATGGTCACAAGAAGTATCGCACTTACTTCCGAACCATCACCATCCTCATCAATAAGCCAGAGAGATCATACTTGGAAATCACACCCACTAGGGTTGTCTTGGATGGCGGGGACAGATTGGTTCTCCCTTGCAACCAGAGTGTTGTAGTGGGGAGCTGGGGGCTAGAGTTGTCTATCACTGCCAATGCTAACGTCACAGTGACCATCCAGGGCACAATTACTTTTGTTATCCTTATTCACCTCTACAAAAATCCAGCTCCTTACCAGAGAAACCATCTTGGCTTCTACATCTCCAATAGCAAAGGACTCTCAGCCAGCTGTCATGGACTTTTAGGTAAGGCGTGCATGCTCGTATCCTGAGCTTCCCTTCTATTTGTAATGGGTTCCAGGAGGCAAACAATTAAATTCTTTACTTGAGGTTGATGCTGCTGACATTTCTTTCTCTTCTCCCATCCTTTCTCCCTTCTTCCTTCTTGTCTTTCTCTCTTCTCCCTTCCCCTCCTCTTATTCCCTCCTGTCTCCTTTCCTCTCTTCCTTCCCCTTCACTTCCACCTCTCTCCTTACTCCCCATTCCTTTCTTTTCCCTTCTCCTTTCATTTAATTGGTATAGGGAACTCCTTGTATAGAAATATTCTCCCTAAGGTAGAAGGAACTGCAATTTATATAGTCTTAGAAGAGTTGCCTAGAAGTTAAATGACTTGCCCATGGTCACACAGTCATTATGTGTCAGAGGAAAGACCTGAACTCAGGTCTTTCTGTCTATAAGACCAGCTTTCTCTCTACTAGATGGTGCAGTGAATAGGGCACTAGGCATGGAGTCAGAAAAACCTGAGTTCAAATTGACCTCAGGCACTTTCAAGTATTGTGACCCTGGACAAATCATTTAATCTCTTTCTGTCTGACTTTAGTTTCTTCAACTGTGAAATGGGGATGATAATAGCATCTATCTCTCAGGGTTCTTGTGAGGATCAAATGGGATAATTTTTTTGTCTTTTTTTTTTGAGGGGGGAGGGCAGGGCATTTGGGGTTAACTGACTTGCCCAAGGTCACACAGCTAGTAAGTGTTAAGTGTCTGGGGCTGGATTTGAATTCAGGTCCTCCTGACTCCAGAGCTGGTGCTTTATTCACTGTGCCATCTAGCTGCCCAAAATGAGATAATATTGGTAAATTGTTAATAAATGCTTGTTCCTTTCCCTCACCTCCCATCATACTACCTGGCTTTACTTTTCATTAGTTATCGAAAATTTAATACAAATGCTTTCATATAACATAATATATGTAAGCATGTATTCCCATTTATCCATCCATAAAGACTTTCTGGGAATGAGAAGAGACTGTAGAGACCAATGCATCCTGGGAACTATAAGAAAGTGAAAGATTCTGTTTTCTCACCTCTCAGCAGAGTGGCATTAATAAAGTTTAAGCCATGTTAGAATCCTTTGATGTAAATCCCCTGTGTTCTTAGGAACAGCACTAGCACTACTACTCTTACTTCATTACTGATGATGCCAATTTCCATAGTTCTCTTGCCTCAAATTAACAGCAAGACATTGCATCAGAGCTAGAGTTATATGGCAGGATTTCCTGGTATTTGAACCCGAGTGAAATCTGTTGTATATTGGGGTCTAGAACCCTACTTGACTGGAGGAATTCTAATTATGAATATCCAAGTGAATGGACTTTACAACCTCTTGCACACACATTCAATGCCTCTTCGTAGCAAGAAGATCTTGGAACTAAGTTACTAAAAAGACCTAATCCTACTTCCCTGTCACCCCTGCCTCATTCTCTCTTTGCTTAGGAAACTGTGGTAGGGTTGGTAGATCTCCACGGAGCTGGTCTGGAAACTTTCCAATGTTAAGGTAATAAGCAATAGCCACAAAATAGCCTCCAAACATGGAGGGGAAAGGAGAGACTTCTGGAAAGAGTCAAAGACAAAGATCGAAGATTTAGATCTTGAAAGGACCTTGGAAGACATGAGTTGCCATTGTTCATTTTACAGATGAGAAAATGAAGGCATAGAGCTGTCACATGATTTGTTCAGGGTCACATAGCTCTTAGCTCCAGGTCCAATAACCAACCCAGTAGCCTACCTTGCCTTTCCAAATCTCAGACTGTGGTTATTTTAGAGTTTCCCACTGATGTCATAGAATTCTCCTTTACTGATTGTAATAAATATTCAGTTAGCACAAAACAGAGCCGAATATGATCATATCTGTGTTTACTAGGTTTGACTCACATTAGATTCTCTTTTCCCTCTCTAGGTCAGTTCCTAAACCAGGATCCTAAACTAATAAAAGAGCCAGTTGGCTCAGGTTCCAACCAGAACCATAGTGAACCTTCAGTCTCCCAAGCAGACCTAAACTCTGAGACCATCCTAAAAGTGAAAGGGCACCGGGTTCCAGTGGTCTGGAAACAGAGGAAGATCTATAATGGACAAGAGCAGATAGACTGCTGGTTTGCCAGAAATTCGGCCAAGCTCATTGATGGAGAGTACAAGGATTACTTGGCCTCCCATCCTTTTGACACAGAGACCATTTTTGGAGTAGGAGCATCCCAATGACTGTATCCAGCCCTGGATATAAGATCACATGGTAGGGGAATGACCTTTGAAGCTATCCTAATGTATGTAGCTCTTCATACCACATCCCTGAGCAAACAGCTACTCTCTACAAATGTCATGCCGGCCAAAGGGTAGGAAGGGGAGGCTTGGGTGAAGAAATCATTTCCTTCCTTCTTTAGAGATGGCAGAACTAAGTGGGAGAAGCATGTGAAACCTTGACATTGCCCTAACCTGGCACCACTATTCTTCTGGGTATCTCAACACCTGCTGCACATTAACCAACTCCTTTGTGATGTAGGCAAGACTTTGCCTTTGATATAGAAATTGCCTGTTGGGGTCAGCAACTTTGCTTTTTGCCTCACTCCAATGCTTGTCGAGCTCTCCTTAGTAAAACTTCTAAGTTCTCCTGATGCGTGACTAGCTCTTTATGTGGGAGGACACCTCTAGCATGTTTGTGCCCATGGGTCTGACAATGGCCAACAATTCTATTATTCCTTAGGAAACTCTTCTGTGGTGTTAGCTCACCTTTTTTTATAGCTTAATTTTGTTTTTCACTGTCAGAGTTGACATGAGATCAATCCCTCTGCACCTAAGATCTTATTAGCTGGATTTGTAAATAACTGGACTTTGTTTATTGATATTGTCCTATTTATTTAGTTATACTAAGTCCGTAAAGGAGGGAAAATAACAAACATCATGTGTATTTGAACTAGTCTGCTTGGAATGCTGAGAATCTTGCCAGCTGTGTGTTAAGTCACTTATAAAGCCCTAGGAAATCTCTGGTTTACTCTAATAGATTTGGGATGATTTTTTTTTTTTTTTTTGCAGTGAAAGGTTCTTCATGAGATGATGAACTGAATTGTCCCAAGTGGAACTGGGGTGTGGCTGGGGAAGGGGCTGGCTTGGATTCAGACCATGGCCTTCAAGCTAGCTGTAGGGGATTAACTCGCACGTTCCCAGGAAAGGAGAGCACACACTTACCAAATCTGAAAAGAATGCCAGAATCTCTGAGTTACACAGGCCAAGGAGTCAGAAATCATGGTGTGAGGGAAGAAATTTGTTTTCAGATCTTGGCCAAACCTGTGTCACAAATGGAAGAGAGAAGGGTACAGTTGTGGGGCCTGGGAGTGGAAATAAAACCTCCTGAAAATGTCATCCATTTAATTTTTCAATACCCCATCTGAAACCAAATTGCATTACCAAAGGGGAACTAAAAGGTAGAAAGGAAGGTTTATCATTACTCTTTTCCAAATATCTCTCCACCTTTGCTCTGCTATTCATTATACTGTCTTTTAAGTGAAACAAGCCTACATCAGAGCTAGTGAAGAAGGTTGTCCAGGAAGCAGACAGATACAGTGTGTATGGAATGAAACACAAGAGGGGTGCCAGAAATTTTCAGCCAAAGAAATATTTTCTTTTGACGAGGGTTTTATTAGAAGGCCAAGTGTTAACCTCAGGAGAGTTTCCTTATGTTAGGAGCACTGCCAAACTAGCCCTCGCATGAAATATGAAAACAACCCTAGCATTTGAGGAGAAATCAGAATTAAGAAAATTGTTTGCCGCATTTGCCTTCCCTTGAGAAATATCAGGAATAGCCAAATGTCACCCACGTGGTACAGTCAGATCCAGACAGCTTCAAAGGAAGTATCTTATCACTTTACTGTCTAATTTCTCTAATTTGTCTTAAATCATCCACCTCTGTCCTCAACCGCAGATGGCCAGGAATTGATCTTCTGAGTTGCCAGTTATATCCCTTATACGGCTATCCCATTTGTTCTCTCTCTCTCTCTCTCTCTCTCTCTCTCTCTCTCTCTCTCTCTCTCTCTCTCTCTGTCTCTCCCTCCCTCCCTCCTTCCCTCCCTTCCTCACTCTCCCCTTCTTTCTCCCTCTCCCCCTTTCCCTCCCTTCCCCCCTCCACTTCCTGTCCCCTTTTTTTCTCCCTCACTACTCTCTCAAAATAGGTTCTTGCTCTGAGATAGTAGGTGCAGAGACAGCTAGTCTAGACTGCAGAGATTGTTATACACTTTGGCGCTCATAGAGAGAAGGGAGTAGCATGGGTCAGAACCAGGACATAACTGGGCAGGCTCTTGATGGTCCTTTTCTCTTACTTTACTTGTTAGTGCCCATTGTGAGCAGATATAGCCGAGTTGAATCCAGCCAATTTTAAGTATTCAACAGAATTCAGAATGAGGATTTTTGATTAAAAGGAGGAAATCCTGGAGAGTCTTTAAAGGTGGAAACAGGCAATCATCCTATGGCCATTTTTCCTCTAAGGTGGCTTTTCAGCTCTAAGTTCACTTGTCTTTGCCCTTGCTAGGTCTCCCAGAGGTAGCAGTACTGGAGAGAATGTACTTTTAAGTTAGGAAATACTAGACTCAAGGTCCTCTCTAGCACATAAAGACTGTGTGACCTTTGGCAAATCACTTAACCTCTTTAGCACTTTAGGTAGCCCTCACACTATAAATTGCATAAAAGGCGCTGACCTGCAATGGTAGAAGGAATTCCTTCATCCTGGAGTTCCCTTACAACTATAAACCACAGATCCAGGCCTTTTCTACAAGTATAATAGGAACTTAACTGAAGGCTTTGGGAGAGGGAGTTTAGGGATTCATTATCAGAGGAAGAGGAAGAAGGAGCAGCCAGAGTCTTAAAATTCTAGGGATGATGGAACAGAAACATTAGAACTCAACCCTCTTCATGCCCCCTTTCCCTCTTTTGAAGGGCTTAGAACAACACTATCCCCATTCTTCCTACCCCTCATTCTGCTTTAGGACAACCTTCTTCCTTGGTCCCAAAAGCAACCATCTGCTGGGATTTTGTGATGCCTCCTTAAGATTTGTTTTAAATGACTATTCCTAGAAGTCCTTGATTTGCCTTCATTACATCTTTGTACCTTTGGTATACCTAGACTTAAGACAGAGGTGAAGGACTCATTGGTGTGTCTTCCTTTCATAATAGCTTTGGGAATGAGTGGGATATCCAATTGGCTTTGAACAGAGATGTATTCTAATTTTCTAATCTCACTACCTCTCTTCAAGGGTCTAAAAAGGGATGTATGCAAAGATGATTTCCCTGGCTTACTTGGTGCTTTTAAGAACTAGATTTTAGAGTTATAACACCTGGATTGAATGTCCCACCACTCTGTGACCTTGGGCAAGTACCTAAACTTTTTGTGCTTCAGTTTAACCATCTGTAAAATGAGGGGATGGGCCAGATGATTTCTAAGTTCCTTTCCAGCTCTAAAGGGCTATTATTGTAATAGGGTTAAGGATCTGCAGTAATCTCTTTGCCCTCTTTTATTCAGTTTCTCCCATGCCCAATGACATTCCTGTCCAAAAAGCTGGATAGAGGTCTGAATGCACTCTGTGACTGGAAAGTTAAACTAGCCAACAGGATTTGACCAATGACCTCAGCCTTGTTCACATCACACTTTAAACAATTATAAGCATTTATTAAATACCTATTTACCATAGAACACTGTACTAGGCCCTGGGCATATAGCAACTCCAATGAAATCATCCCTGCTATCAAAAGGAGGAGAGACATTCTTTTAGAAGGAAAGGTATACCCACCCAAAAGAATTAACTAGGCCATACATTACCAGAAGTGAAACTTGTAAGAGCTCTCTCTGATGCTGGGAATATTCTGATGTCACCAAAAGTTCATGTTCAGCCCTTGGTGCTTATGCTGTTAGGAAGGAACAGTGATGGGGCTGCTGTGTGAATTCAGTGAACTTGACCACACTCTCTGGGTATCCTGGAGGCACACTGGTATTCTACAGTGGGGCTGTTCCCTCGTAAAGGGTTTCTTTTGTTTTGTACTTCTCTTATTAGGCAGTTCTGGAAAAGGGACTTGTGCATGCAATCAATGCCAGAGGGTATTAATGAACAGGAACTTTAGAATCTTAAAGCTTTTGTTTTTATTGATATCTTTTGCTTTTATATCACCCCGATACCTAAATATGTCTTCCTCCCCTCTCCAGTAAAATATCCCTCACAAAAAGCCAGCAAGCAAAGAAATAAATAAATAAAAGAAGAAAAAAACCAGTTCAGTATAAAGAAGAGAGGAAGGCACATTGTTTCATCTCTTCTTCCAGAACAACTCTGGTCATTAGAATTGCACAGAATTAAATTCCTTATGTGTGTGTGTGTGTGTGTGTGTGTGTGTGTGTGTGTGTGTGTGTGTGTTTGTGTGCGTATTGGGGGGTTGGCTGGATTTTGGAATCTTAAGGTAATGGACAAGGGAAAGTGGCTGTAAAAGTTTGAAACACATTGTCCCCTTCTCATTCATGGGATGATCTTTCCAAGGAGAAGAATATGGACAATTCAGTGAGGTGTTGGAATACTCATTAGAACAAAAGACAACTCCATTACAATTGTGTGCTATCTTTTTAACCTATAAAATAAACATATACTAACTGACTTTGAGAATGCCATTTTCCCCCCTTAACACAAGGCAGCTTTCCTCTGTTGCCAACTCAGTGACTGGCAAATGTTGACAGTGATGATGGTAAGAGCAATAAGTGTGGTTCAAGGAAAAGTTGGGTGTGGTAAAAGGCTTAGGGCTGAAGGGAGAGGCACAAAGTATGTGAGTAGAAAGATCAGGTGCCTTGTACTCCCTAGAGATAAAACTTAAACCATTTCCAGCTATGCAACCTTTTAGGAATCCACTACCTGAATCTTAGAGAGAAATTAACTCAGGACCTTAGCTTTCCAAACCCAAATGTGACCTGAAAAATGCCTCAGACTTACAGGTGCTCGAGAGATGAGGGAAAGAGCAATGACCCTCCAGAGAACCAGAATTTATATCTTGCTTCTGATGTGTGACCTGGGGCAAGTCACAACCTTCTTGGGCCTCAGTTTCCTCATCTGTAAAATGAGGGAGTTGGATTTAATGTTCTCTGATGTCCCTTCTGGTTCTAGCTCTGGAGAGCTGGTGATACATGTTGATTAATGTGGAGCTGGAAATGACTTTCCTTAGCTGCTTCCAGCAATACTTGTTAGTCTGAATTGAATACTGTATCCTGATGGGTAAATTAGGTGACTGCTAGCCCAATTTCCTTCACATTTTTCAAATAAAACGTGCCTTCTGGCTAAGCTGAGTCATGAATAATGTAAGCCTCTTCTTTCTCAGAGGCTTCCTAAGGGGAATTTTAAGTCACTCAGGGTGGGTATGCTCAATTCCACAGTGCTGTGATTAAAAGAAGATGGAACCCCTGCAGCAAGCAAAGACACAGCTGAATAGACATGTGACAGTTTTACTTCAAATGTTTATTACAATCCATAAAAAGCAAATAAAAAAATAGTAAAAGAACATTTTTAGAAAGTCAATTACAGTATGATAGTTAAGATTTATAAGAGAGATATTTTATTTTTAAAAAGAGGCTGATGCCAACACTAAAGTCATGTCTCAGTAATACAGCTTGGTCCTTTTTTAGGGGGTATACTTAAAGGGGTATACTTTTTTTAGGGGATTCATACTTAGTTTTTTAAGGGAAGCAAGAATGTAGGACTCCATCATCCCAGCAAAAAATGCAGCATTGTGGTCCAAACTCTGCCACCCATTAATGGGAATGGATTTGAAATACACGAAAGTCTACTGGCAGACTGAATTGGTGTCATGAACAAAATCATATTGAAATAATAAATTGACCATGCAGAGCAGCTTGATTACAGTGCCTCCATGTTGGCCTTTCAAAAAGTCATCAAGTGCAAATGAGCAGCTCTTAGTTCTGCTGTCTTGTGGGCAATATATTGCCTTCCTTACCTTAACTTTTGTCACATTCTCATTCGCTTACAACCATTGATCATCCAAATCCCCGACAATAAGTCCTCCACTTGCTTTCCTGCATCCCAACAGTGTCTTGGGATCATAAAATTTGAGATGGAAGGGACCTTCGAGGCTGTGGAATCCAAATTCCTCATTTTACAGATAGGGAAACTGAGTCATGGAGCATTTATGGACTTGCATGGGTCACATTGCTGGTAAGTGTTCAAGACAAGAGTTGAACCCAAAACAGACTGTCTAAGCCAGGCTGCCTCACTTTCTGCTGGCATTTTTCTTGTTTGTTTCAAAGATGTTTCAAAGCCACTTTTTTGACTGACCTCTGAGCCTCCAGAACTGTGACTCTTGTCACTGGTATTGAGTGGTCCTTCTGGGTCTTATTTTCTTTTTTTCTTGTTATATATGTTCATTTCCCAAACATGCCCTTGACATTTTTAATGTTTGCTATGTTCCCTGTAAGGAACTAGAAAATGAGGAGAGTCCTAGATTAAATTTAAAGTAGATTTTTAAGTTCACTGTGTCTTTTATTTATTTATTTATTTTAAAATTTATTTAGTATTAATTTACAACATTCAGTTCCACAAGTTGAGTTCCAAATTTTCTCCCCCTCCTTCCTCCCCATGGTAGCATGCAATCTGATATAGGTTCTACATATACCTTCACATTAAACATTAATCAAGTTGTAAAGAAGAATTATAACCAATGGAATGAATAACGAGAAAGAAGAAACAAAACAAAAGAAAAAGAAAAAGAGAGAGTAAGTAGTTTGCTTCAATCTTCATTCAGACTCGTAATTCTTTCTCTCGAAGTGGATAGCCTTGTCCTTCGTGAGTCTTTTGGAGTTGTCTTATAACCTTGCATTGCTGAGGGGACACTAGTCTATCAAAGTTATTCATCACAGATACGATGTGTCTGTGATTGTGTACAATGTTCTCCTGGTTCTACTCCCCTCACTCACCATCAGTTTATATAAGTCTCTCCAGGTTATTATGAAGTCCATCTGCTCTTCATTTCTTATAGCACAGTAGTATTCCATTACATTCATATACTGCAACTTGTTCAGCCATTCCCCAATTGATGGGCATTCCCTCAATTTCTAATTCTTTGCCACCACAAAAAGAGCTGCTATAAATATTTTTGTACATGCGGGTCCTTTTCCCACTTGTATGATCTCTCTGGAATACAGCCCTATGAGTGGTATTGCTGGGTCAAACAGTCTTATTTTCAAATCAATTTGACAAATATTAAACACCTGCTCTGTTCAAAGGACTGCACCAGGCACTGGGGACACAAACAAAAAATGTTGAATAGAGTCCCCGCCTTCAAGGAGCTAATGGGGAGCACAGCATATAAACAACAACAGGAAAAAAAAAAAACAGAAAGGAGAGGAAAATTAAGGGGGTCAAGGGAAACTTCCTGAAGGAGGGGCCCTGAGCTGAGCTTTGAAGGGTGACAAGAGTTTTAAGAGACCAGGAAGGAGTTTGGACCACATCAAATTCAGACCTCAGCATCATTGAAAAAGAATTAAAGCAGAAATTGAATGAGACCTAGCTGGGGGTGGTGGGATGGTGGTATTACAAAGTAAATAAGCATAAGACTGATATTAAGAACTGAAACAAAGCCAATTAACTTGGGGCATGTAAAGTACAGTGTCTGAACACTAATATCTGAAGAGTCAGATAATGGTCTAGACTCCTCATCTATTTGTAGAGGGATTGATCCCCCCATTTCTTAAGGGGGAATGGAAATCAATGAAGAAAGCACAAATAGAAAAGCAGACAGGCAAATTAAAGTTTCTGAAATTGGCAATCAACATATACTACCTAGATTAAAATTACCCTCCATAGCATTGCTTTATATACAGTGCTTATAAGAATCAATAGTTATTTTGTTATCCACAAGGGTCATTCAAATGGGAGACACTCTTCAAACGTGTACGAGTCTTCTCTATCTTGGCACAACTTTTCACATAATTGTGCTGCTCCTGAAGTTACCATCTTATTTCTCTTCTGGCTTTTACTGTTATACTCATTTTTAAATGAACATGTTTTGTTTTTATATTACAAATGTGCTGAGTATTTCTACCCTGTAAGAACTATCTTGTAACAAAATTAAAGAATTAAAGCTGATAATACAATCACTGTATCTGAAAGTGCATGCATTATTCCATACCCGTAGCTCTCACCTCCCACTTCGCTCTCCTCCCTCCTCCTCCACCCCCCTGTTAAGTGACTTGTCCAGGGTCACATAGCTAGTAAGTGTCAAGTTTCTTAGGCTAGATTTGAACTCAGGTTCTCCTGACTCCAGGACCAGTGCTCTATCCACTGTACCACCTAGCTGCCCTAATCTGTTTTCAAAGTGCTTTTTAATCAACAGAAATCTCTCTCTCTCCCCCCCCTCCCCCCCTGCCCTGGTTCATTGAAACAAAAAGAAATGAATGAATTCTTTGTTAAAACATTTTTTCATAGTCAAGCAATTTGTCACACTGTCATACTTTTGTGGTCTAGTATCCCAAGCCCTGGCTTAAATGGGCTGGATTCAATCTTTGATTTGCTTAATCCCTACCTGAAGTTTCTTCTGGGAAATTTCATAATATAACTCTAATATAGCTCACATGCAGGTCTCCGCAGCTGTGGGTAAAAAGGTGCCCAGCTCCTGTACAAGGTATATTGCATACAGGATAGGCTCTCTCTAACTGTACAATTCAGAAAACACATGAAGGACACATAGTAGCTTCTAAACAATTGATATACTTCTGCATCTCTGGTGAGTTCTACCTTCTCCCCAGAACCCTAAATGAACTCCCAAGATTCATGGGGCCACCCTATGATTTTGACTTCCCTTAGAAGAGAAATTAACATGGGGTAGCTTCAAAGGCAATGTCTGACATTCCAGTGAATCCCAGGTTCATCCCAGGAAATCCTACTGATTTATAGAACTATGCCCAGGGGTTTGGGCTATACCTGGAAGTATGTTGTTTCTAAAAAGTCCTCTTCTTTTCTCTTGGACCTGCATGCTATCTAAATAACTCACAGAGGGCAAAGTTGAGGGGTGTTTTTGCTCCCCCATATTATGCATGGCTCACTCCCTGGCTTCTCCAACTCCAAGGGTGATCTACAATTCAGTGATGTCAAACTCTAATAGAAATGGATTCCTGTGGGCTGCATGTTGACTTTAAAAACCACAAATTAACATTTTGTCTGTTGTATTGGATTTTTATTTATTTTGTTAGACATTTCTTAATTATACTTTAATCTAATTCAGTCCATGACCTCAGGAGTTTTTGCTGGTCACTTGCTACTGTCTGTCAATCTCAAATTTGATATCTCTGAACAGAATTCTCTTCTAAGAAGCTAGGACTACTTACAAACTCCCTCTTCTTTCACTAGAGGGTTGTTCTCCACTATTCTCTTTTCTCCCCTAGACTATATTGGCACTCCCACCTCTCTCTAGAAGGCTGGATTGCAGAGTTCTCAAATATAGGGTGGTTAGAAAGGCAACCCTAAGATTGGTGTTGCCTAGGTATTCTCCATTCTCTCTCTGGGAAAATTAGATTACCAAATCTTCTAGGAATTTGGCATTGCACATTCTATCCCAAAAGCTGGGCCTCAAACCCTCCATCACTTGACAGCTGGTTCTACTCTACTGGAGCCACAGGGTTGGGAGCTTATATACTTGGTCACTGCCTCTGCCTCTCCATGGGGACTCTCCACGCACTCAGGATCCAGAAATTTTCCTCAGTCATTGCTCCACTAGGGGGAGGGGATGGGGAGTGAAGAGAAGGTCCCAGAGTAGGGGACAGGATAAGGGACTCTTCTCCCTACCTCACCAAAGTCTACTCTCAGGTCTTTTGTCTCAGTCTTTTCCTGGATCTCTCCAAAAATAAGAGTTGATTATAAATCACCCTCTTTTTCTGTAGGCCCAGAAAAATAGATGGTCCCAAACCAGAGTAATCTAAATCCAATTAATTTCTAGTTAATGATACTTCCAGAAGTGTCCTCATCCTTAAGTGTTACTTGGAAAACCTCAGCAAATGTTGCTTGTCTTCTCAATGTCAATAGGCATGTCCGAAGCCATCATAGGAATACATTGAAGAATCCAAGCCTTTCTACCCTATCAGCCCATCAAATTGCCCCCGGTTACTCCTTGAGTACTGGATCAACCCACTGCACTTGAATTAATGGTGTACAATGAAAGAGAATTTCTGCTCTGGCTGTACTGCTGACGTGGAACTCTTAGAGCCAACCAATAAACTTCTGCTTCCCAAATTCATTGGTTTCTTCCTCAAATCTCATTCTTCTTGTCCCCTCTGCAGCATTGATATTATTAACCACCCTCTCATTCTTGAAATTTCCCCCTCCTTTGGTCTTCTTGACACTATACTATCATAGCAATCTAATGGTGATTTTTGGTCAATTGTACTTCACTTCAGAGTATGTTTTTTAGCCTGGGGATAAAGTTGGGGTGTGTAGAAGGACAGGGGTAGGGGCTAAATCTACCATTTCATAGATAAAAGAAACTCTCAGGGGAGTAAATGTCCTCCACTTATACAGGTTGCAACTTATATAGTCTGAAGGAATTGACTCAATGGAACAGCTTGGGCTTCAAGGGCATACAGCCAATCTGCATCAAAAGCACAGCTGTTCAAGGCCTGCTCTCTCTCTAGTATGCACCATAGCATCTGTGCACTAGAAGAATTATCTTTTATTTGTGTTATAAGTAAGGAAGGGTGGGATGTGTTTCTAAACTATCTACTCCTATTTGGGATGCAAACCAAAAAAAAAAAAAACATACACAAGTGTTTATAAACTACATTGGAGTCCATCTCAAAAAAGAATGGATGATAGGAATTGAAAATTTGAAAATAGAAATTTTCAAATTTTAGTTGTTATTGTTTTTTTTTTTTTACCCCTCTCCCCATAAATCTGTGAGAGTCAGGGGGAGGAAAGCAAGTATGCTGGTAGGAAAAAAATAAAATGTAAAACAAGTCTTGATTTCCTAGGATGCTCTTGGCCAAGGGCATATGGCAGGAATTACCAAGCAAGTTTCTGGGAGAGAAAGGGTAGCTGGGAGGAAAAAGGAAGAATAGAGAGAAAAACCATGACAGGAGACAGAAGAGCTTTCCATGTTGCACCACTAGCTTGGGGGTTAAGAGATCTTGCTGAAAGTGGTACCATAGCATCCCTCACAGAGAGTGTTGGCAGCAGTAGCAGCATCAGATGACCACTGGGAATGTAGTACTATGGAGGGTATAACAATAAGGAACAGGAAGGGTGATCAGCACAAGGGACTGAAGAAGTTCTCTTTGCCATAGGACCAGTGATCACTGTGGGGCAGCTAGATGGTGCCATAGTGCACAGAGCGCTGGGTTTGGACTCAAGGAAACTCCTTTTCCTGAGTTCAAATCTGGCCTCAGACTTACTAGCTGTGTGACCCCGGGGCAAGTCACTTCACCTTATTTGCCTCAGTTTCCTCATCTGTAAAATGAGTTGGAGAAGGAAATGGCAAACCACTGCACTGTCTTTGCCAAGGAAACCCCAAATGGGGTCACAGAGAGCTAGATGTAATTGAAAAAGCTGAACAGCAACAAATGTGATGACAGTCGGGTCAGGTTTTTCCCAGAGACTCTCCCTAAGGCAATATGAGTTTTCAGAAACTGAGATGAAATGATTCTGGGTGGACAGGGGAAAATGAATGTCACTTAGAACTCAAGGCTGATTAATTCCTATTGCATTCATTAAGGGAATTAGAATGCTCGCCCTTTCTATGTCCGGTAAATGCTTTAAAGTGACTTTGATATGTTTATGGCTATTTCAAATAAATACGTTATGTTCAAAAGCCTTGGAAACTTTGTTTGTCTATTTGTTTTCCACAGGAATGGCATCTAATACTCCTGGGGGCAGATGCATAACAAGCCAGATTGTAATACTTTTTCCCAGAGAGAGATTCTGGGTGGGGACATGAGTCAAAGAAATGAATTATTACTTAAAATCCTCAAGAGAGAATCCAGCCTGACTGCCAAGAGTAGAGGGTTGAAGAGCTTCCCTTGGCACTCAGGTAACAACTGACACACAGTTTTCTTGCTGGAGGCACACCAGGGAATACAGTAATATCTCAAAATAACATGGTACCTGTAGAGGAGAGAGTCCAGGGGCTGTGCTAGAACTAGACTAAGCATTTTGAGAGCAGTACCATGGTAGAAAGAGCACTGTCTCTGGAGTCAGAGATCTTGGGTTCAAATCCCATCCCTAATACAGATCACGTTTTGCTTTGACCTCCCTAGGGACAAGGTTGCTCTTCTGAAAAATGAGAGGGTTGGGGTAAGTGGCTTCAAAAGTGCCTTCCCCCCTTCAATTTATGGTCCTGTGAATGTGAAAATAGAGTTATATAACTGGTCACTGGCAAAGGTTGGTAACATGTACTGCCCCCATCTTTGCCCTGGGCTTGAAGATGATATTAACTACAGCTTAATATTCTTTACAAAAAGTTTATATTCAAAATACACTAAAGAATTTCAGAAGAATTTGGCATGGAGATTCGGTGCCCAGCACAGGACCTCAACCATAGTAGATGTTTAATAATTCCCTGTTGAATTAAAAATTGACTCAGTGTATAAGTCACTTATACATGCCCTCCTTTACCCTGCTCAGGAAATTCCAATTGCTTACCCTTTGTACCTGCCATTTGTAGCATCTTTCAACTATAAAATACTCCGTGGGACTGAGCATATTTTTTTATAAAAGGTTAACAGGGTGCTGGAATCCAACTGCTATTCTGATATGGAATTAATCAGAGGAAACAGGATGTGGAAGGGGGTGGGGAAGAAAGGGAGAGAGAGAGACAGAGGGGGGGGGATGAGGGAGAGAGAGAGAGAGACAGAGATGGAGAGAGACAGAGATGGAGAGACAGAGGGAGAGAAGGAAGGAGAGAGAAAAAGAAAGGAGGGGAGGAAACAGATACAGAGGGACAAAAAAAGAAGAAAAAGAGGATGAAAGGTAGAGAGGAAGAGACATGGATAAAGACAGAAAGACAGGGAGACAATGAGAAATGTCTTCAAGGCAGTTTGCTGTGCTAGAGATTTCCCTTCAACACTGTATGTTCTGGTCTTTGTAGACAGCTGACCACGAGAAGCTTCAGGAACCTGAAGGTCTGTAAGACAATTTCTATTTATCCTTTTATTCCCATTTGCTGAGCCATACAATGAAGATAGAGTGTTCTGAGGATTTTTGATGGTAGAGTCTGGAAAGGCAAGACTCCTCAAAACTGTAAATCCCTCTTCATACTATGTGGCAATGACATTTCCCCCTTTCCCTGAGGCTTTATGCCAGCATACACAGAACTGAGAATTACTACTCCATATTGCATAGTACCTTATGTCTTTATAGGAATACAATTTACAAGATACTTTCATCATCTCCTTTGACCCCCTACAACAACCCTGTGTGTACATAGGGCAAGGATTTTCCCCCTCATTTATAGATAAAGGACCCGAGATCCAAAAGTGCTGTTACTTGCCCTGAGGTAACTAGTGACTTGTATAACTACTTGTATAACTTGTATAACTAGATAACTAGTCAGAACTTGTAACCTTATGAAACTAGATCCATTCTCCTTTTCACTAGCAAATCTTAATCCCTCCCTTATTACTAACCAAATGCCATTGTTTCAATATTGGTTTTCCCCATGTAAATATGGCTGCCTAGCATATTAATAGTGTATGTGTTTTGTGATATGCTCAGGCTAGTGGCACAAGTGAGCTTTAAGTGAGGACATAGATTTGCTTCATAGCCTGGCCTTAGAAAGAAATGAACATGCTATTTTGAGAGGGTCCATGCAATGACCAACTCACTCAATATCGTCAGCTCAATGTTATCTACCCAGGTATAAAGCCTAGCACAAGAAGCTTTCCCAAGGACTGCTGCTGTGAACAGCTTCAAGGTTCTGATTACATAGTAGAATGAACTCTCTATTTATTTGGCAGTAAATTAAGGCAAAACATTCACAGAAATCAAAGTACAGCATTCACAATATTATGATATAACTTATCACTGAAATGGCCACATAGTTTTCACCAAAGTGGCCACATAGTTTTAAACAAAGTACAATAAATTAGTAGCTCAATCATTTAGTAAGTCCTTAATTTAATCATCCTTAAGGAGACTTGCCTCCTTAAGGGACACAAAGTACAAAGGTCAAATTTCTTCACCCCTAGGTGGAGGTCACATTGCTTTAATCTCTCAGTCAAAAAGTCTTCTTTCTTCTTAATTGGAGATTAGTTTCCAATTATCCTTAATTCAATCATCCTGAAAAGGTACAGGATACAGAGTACAAAGTCCTCCACTCCTAGACCACAATAAATCATGATCTTCTCAGTTTGCATTAAATAGCCAAGGAGAGATCTTTTCATCTTGACTGGAGGCAGGCTCTCAGCTTCCAAGGTTACTCTTCCATGGTCCCAGCTCCTGCCTAAATCTACCCAACTCTCACCTGAGTTCAAAGGCAGACAGCTCCCAGTTCCTTGTTCACCTCCTTGTAAAGTTCCTGTTCCATATTGAAGCTCATAGTATCTAGTCCACCTCAAGTTCTTCACAGTTTCTGTTCCTGGGAAGACAAAGCTTAAGAAAGCCACAGTAACATTCGTGTCATTGCCGGCACCATTGTCAATTCACTTTCTGCCTGTGAAGTCAACATAGACCCAACAACAAGGTCTGAGAAATCAACACTAATCATCAGTATAGTCCCAGGACCTCTGAAGACATCAGTAAGACCCTCCTTCAGGATTTCTGTAAACATACAACAAGAAAATACTCTTTCAGGGCTTCTGAACCAGCAGTAAGGTCCCAGGGCTTCTGTAACAACAGCAATGTCCTCTATCAGCAGACAAATCTGACAAAGAAACATCAAAACAAAGTACCATACCACAGCCATGCTTCTAGTTGTCTCTTCTCATTTCTCAGTTCTTCTACATTTTCTTCTCAGTTCTCAATTCATAGCTCCTCAGCCTCCATGCTACTTGCTCCCAGAAGTTCTGACTCACTCTCAGCTTGTGTTCATCTTTTTATCCTGGTCATTAGCTCCTCCCTGCCCCATCCCTTCCTGTTGCATCAGCAAGTTCCTCCCACTGTGGGATTCACAAGTTCTGGATCTTAATACTTGATATAATCATGAACTGAAACAAGGTGCAAAATGATTAAATAGCTGAAACAAGGTGTTAACTACTTCTTTGCTTGCCAGCAAAAGGGGCAGGAAAGATCTTCAAATCCCCATTACCATTACACCAGGTGCAAAGATGAATCTTTAGAAAATTTATTGATGTTGGAAAGAGGCTGAAGAGACCAAATTCTTCATCTGGGGTGATGTCCCTGCATGATGGGCCTCAGGGTCTCCAGTTAGCAACTCTGGTCCTATTGGCAGTATGGGACTTTGTTTTGCCTTGGAATCTCTGGACCCATGATGCACTTGTTCAGATGCAGCCTTATGCCCCCATCTTAGAAAAGTTGATGTGCACATTTCTGTGGCTAACCAGCAGACAACAGCGAAGGCATAGAATAGAGCATAGCATCTGGATCCCATGCTAAAGTCTTCCTTCTCCCTTATTAGAAACAACATTCTATAAAGCATCTCCAGGCAGCAGGTTTTGAAGCCCATCATTGTTATATTGTGAGATATGGAAAAACATCTGGTGAGGAAAGAAGAGGGAGGGTTGAGAGTGGGGGGGTCAAGGAGAGGAAGTGACATGCATGAAGGCTCTACTAATTTCCAGTTCCATCCCCTTCCCCTCATTCAATGCCCATAATTGAAGAAAAGGATCAAATATCACATTGAGTGACTTCTAAATGTCACTCCTTTTATTTGGAATGCCCTGGACAATGTTGCCATTGATATGATTTATGAATTAGCCGGACTCACATCTGGCTGAGAGAGCATTGAGCTTTTGTCCTTCACTTAACCTCTGGGTTTTGGTGACACTTGACCTACCCCAGTTTTCTCTCAGGAGGAAAGTTAGTCCTGGGCACAACTTCAGACAGAGGAGTTTGGCTGGAAGAAGAGCCTTGGGATCTGAGGCCACACGGAAAAAAGTGGTTCCTAATGTTAGGAGAAAATATGGGGTTCAGGATAAGTAACTGGACACAGGGAAGAATGCTTTAAAAATAAGGTGAACCTAACCGTTATCTTTGGAGCTTTAGAATCTTTTCATGACACAATTTTATTTGTACATCCTTAATCATCAACTTGAAATCAAATGCAGCAATGAACTGTGTTCCATTTCCCTCCTATCTGTGAAGCTTAGCCAGATTCTTCCACATACATGTTGAGGTTATTGTCCTCATATATACCTTCTTTACAGTTCCCCAGATCATTTGGTTTATTTCTCTTTCCCTACTTCCTCTGTGTCCTTAAAAGACTTTTTCTTAAGTATACTCTCCATCCAAAGGTATATTCAAGGGGAATGCTTCTTTTCACTATAACTAGGTTTATCATGCTGTTTTGGGGGTGAGAACTATTTAAACTATAGCCCAAGTCCCCACTTAATGCATCACTCTATTGCTAGACATGTATAGAAAGCATAACTCCATTAGAAAATGACATTTAATTGCTATATGGAGCAACAGAAAAACAAAAAAAATATGGGATCAAGTGGGAAAAAAAACAAAACATTCTCCACACCTATACACAAAAAGGGTCCAAATTTCCTTTTTTCTCCAGAAGCGTTGAAATCTAATTCCATTTCATGCCATCTGATTTCTTGTCTTAGGAGGGCACAGTCTCTTCACATTTATATGCTGAGAAGTAAGCCCCTAGTATGCATGGGTCTGCATCTTGGGGACTTTTCCTTAGGGAAGGCTGAAAAAAAGCCTGACTTAACAGTTCTCACCCTCAGTGCTATGGTAATCATCATCCTGGTCCAGATGGGATTTAGAGGGTCAGGATGACATTCATTGCCCTCTGTCCTGTGCAGTATACTTGTCTAACTATGGTGAAGTCCACTTTACAATCTTTCCAAGTTGTGGAGGTTCCTCAGTTGCCCATAGTTCTCATCTGGTGAGGAACAAATGAATAGATGAGTAAATGAATGAATGAAAAAGCATTTAGTAAGTACTTTCTATGTGATAGATAGTGTGCTGCTGAGCTGTCACCATGCTATGGATTCATGAAAAGCCTTCTGGGAAATATAATTCAGAGAATTTCTTCTAAGGATCAAGCTTTTAAAATCTTGATCAAGATCTTCTTTTAATTAAGTTATTTTTAGTTTACAACATTCAATTCTACAAGCTTTTGAGTTTTAAATTTTCTCCCCCTCCAAGACAGCATGCAGTCTAACATAGGCTCTACATGTGCATTCATATTAAATATAAACATACATATTAAACATTCATATTAAACATAGGATCAAGCTTCTTTCAGCCCCAGATATCATAGGAAATAAGGTCCATTGTTCTGGTCCTCAATGTGAGCACAGAGGATACACTAGGATCAAGTTTTGGTAACGTGATAAAGTAAAATAGATGAGGTCATTGCTTGGGATTTTAATTGTTATTTCCATAAGGTAGATTTGGACATGCCCACTAATACCCAATTCAAAAGACTAAGGAATCTCTTGGGCCTGGCTTCTTCTGACACCATTCCAACCTTGTTGGGGATGAATGATTAGTTCAGTGTTGGGACTTACCTCAGGTGTTTTAGTTTAGAGAGACCTCCTTATTGTAGGCCTAGAAACGTGAGCATCCAGTCTTCTCATTGCCATTTGAAGAGATTTAGAGAGAATGAAAACAGAGGGCTCCAACTTCATCCCTAGCGCAGAAAATTTAAAACTCAAAAGTTTGTGAAACTGAATGCTGTAAACTAAAAATTAACTAATTAATTAATTAACAAATTCTCATGTGCATGATAAGATAGTCCAGGAGCTAACTGTCCCCATCTCGGGCCCCCCCCCCCCAAATCTGACATCTGTGAAGACAAAGTAACTGAGCTTTCTTTTCCTGAGAAATAGTTTGCAGCTGAGGGCAGTGGTGGAGTCACAAGAAGTTCTGCACTTCTGGGCCCAGCTGGAGAGAATCTGTGGTGGAAACTCTCAGAGATGATAGCCATGGAGAAGGCATCATAGGGCCCTGTAGTGGAAGTGCCTGAAGTTCAGAGCTCTGGAGGAATGTTAAGAGTTCCAAGACCCAATCTTAGAGAAAGAAAAGGAATTCCTGGGCTAAGAGGTGGCAGTAGCCAGAGGCAGATTAAAGTGGCAAGAGAGTCTGGACCCAAGTATCTTGTAGAGAAGAAGAATGAATGCGTGGATCAGGAGCAAACCTAGCTCTGTCTTACTGAGAGAATGAATTATCAGATGGTGGAGGTTGGACAGTAAGGAAATTACCTTGATTTATTTTATATATATATATATATATATATATATATATATATATATATATATATATATATATATATATATATATATATAATGTATGTGCTCTGTAGCAAACCTGTTTGCTTTCCTTCTAGGTGACATTCAGACCATCGGAGTATTTCTATAAAGCTAAAAATCTGTGATCCCCAGGGTGACAGTAGAGCTCAATGGAATATCAAGGCAGGCTGACTATCCAGCCAACCCTGTTCATCTCCATTCCCTGGGAATCTGAGCCCTTATACTTCTGGAGGCCTGTTGTCTTATGCCAGGTTCAAGTTGGTCACAAATGAAAGTTCTGGATCTGAATCTTACTCATTCCAATGATGACAAATTTCTTTCATCTCTCATAGCTTTCATTTCCTGGGGCAACAAAGTTAAGTTAGAATCATCATCCAGATTCAATTGGGTCATCCCCCAAATCATCTCTTGCGTTTTCCTCTTTCTGCTCAGTCAAGGAACAATAAATCCAGTGGTGTTTTGTCCCCTTATTTCCTCTCTGCTCCTAAATTAACCAGCCAAGCCCTCCTGGAATGTAGGGGGCTCTCAACCTATGTCACTGATGGAATCCATCCCATATAGCTAATAATAAGGAAGCAATGTCAGGCCACCCAGGTAATGGGAGAGCATCACCCTTCCTTTCTTTGCTGACATCATGTCTCTTCCCAGCAAACCGTGGGCTCACAATCAGTCTCACCAGATCTTGGGAAAATGTTTTAAGCGAGATGGAGGCACTTAGGTAATCACCAATAAGTCATTTGGGAGAATAAGCATTTCATTAAATCTAAAGGACAATTCTTGCTTTCTTTATTTTTGTTGTTTAGTGGTTTTCAGTTGTGCCTGACTCTTTGTGACCCCTTATGGGGTTTTCTTGGTAAAAATAGTGGAGTGGTTTACCATTTCCTTCTCCAAACTCAGGCAGACAGGGTAAAGTGACTTGCCCAGGGTCACAAAACTGTGTCTGAGGACAGATTTGAACTCAGGAAGATGAGTCTTTCTAAGTCCAGGCTCAATGCTGACATAGAAGATAAATGCTATTCCATAGGTACTCCATCTATTGAACGATCATAAAGAGAATAAATATGCATAAAGAGTACAAGATCATTTGGAAAGAGGTTCACTAGCCATTGGGAGAGCATGAAAAGCCTCCTGTATAAATAAGGTGATGTTTGAGGAAGAGAGAGTAGACACAGTCTCCTATTTTTCAATCATGCAATCATTTTTCTCCCCAGTGATTTTCCATAAACTCTAAGTAGCCAGATCCCAAGCCTCCCCTATGAAACCAGAGAGAAAGCCAAGAATGGTTTCTTTTTCTTCACTGAGAAGGGGTGAAAGTTGTGACATGCTGGGTCAATGCCTATCCATTGTGTGATGGAGCTGGACCTGAGATGCTAAACCCCACTGGGGGTAGGGAATCTTTGGCCTAGAGGTCACATGTGGCCCTCTAGGTCCTTGGGTGTGACCTTTTCACTGGGTTCAAGTTTTACAGAACAAATCCTTTTACTAAGGGGATTTTTTCTATGAAGTTTTAATTCAGTCAGAGGGCAGCACTTGAGGACCTAGAGGGCCGAAGGTTCCCTACACCTGCAGCTGTTTAACTCCCCTCATGGCCATCTCCTTTTCTGGACCATGCCAGGCCAGGACTGCAGCTGACTAGGTTGATAAAAAAGAAAAAAATTCCTACAGGTTAAAGCAGGGCCTTTTGCTATCCCGGCATGGTCGCAAGTTGCTGAGCTTGGCTAAAAGAATGGAGCCCATTATGACTGAGGTGGATGAAGGTAGGTGTATGTGGGGGAGGTGTTAAGGAGAGAAAATGGGTTGAAATTTAAGTAGCAGAGATGTGGGAGAGTAGCCGGCGCCTGCTGTTAGACAGCCCCGATGAACTCTGATAAACTCTGAGGCCCTTTCCCCACAGCCTTCTAATCCTTGCCAGACACCGAGAAACCTAGCACACGATGGAAGGAGAAAGTGGAATTCAAGAGGGGTCGGGGGAAAGCAGGGAGGACAGAGAATGAGGCAGAGGGCTGGCCTAGGAGGCGTCCAGGGAAGAAAAGGCCTTTCAACCTTTTCAGTGAGGGGAGGAGAGAGGGAGACTGGGCTCATGCATCTCACTCAGCTTTGTCTTCTGAGGTGAGATAATCCTGCTGCCAGCGCGCCATGGGGAGTGAGCATAGAAGGATGAAGGCCAGCACTCCAGGGACCACCCAGGGCCAGAGACCCCCCCCAGCCAGTGGTAGAGTGAGAGGCCCTCAGGTACTAGGATGATTAAAGGACCTGGAGTAGCACAAGGAGGCTCTCAGTGGAGTCTGAAACAAAAGGAGCAGTCAAAAAGTCATACCAGATCATCCAGGGTGAAAGTCCTTTGCCTGGGGAGTGGGATGGTCCCTCAGTCTCACACCCAACTCCCTTCATTCACATCTCCCATCCCAGGAAGAAAGATTAGGATGGGCCTTTCTTGGCACAACACGAAGTCTGATTCTGAATCCTGGCTCTTTCATCAGGACAGCATAATTTTTTTCTTTATATCTTCGGTCTCTGGGACAGTAGTATACAGTAGACATGGCAAACACAAGACCTACCACCTTCCTGAGCATTGTCTGAGCCAGAGTAAAATGTAGTTGGGAAATATTTGACAAAACAAAATTATAATAGATAATAGATGATGTTACTACGTGGTTTTCTAAATCACTGTGTAGTTCTCCAGACTTGTAGGCATGGTTTAGTGGCCCTGTTTCAATCTGAGTTTGATAGCACATGTGTAGTGGGGAGAGAACTGACCCCCATTTAGAAAGACCTAGTTTCAAATCCTACTTTCCGACGATAATTACCTACATGATTCTGGGCAAATCACTTAACCTCTTAGTGTCCCAGCTGTTCTCTAAACCTAGAAGCTGCAGGGAAGGTGCCAGTCTGCTTTAGTAGTGAAGTTCTGCACTGGGACTGGTGAAATCCCAGGTCCAGCAACAACAACAAACAACAATGGGGTTGATGAAATCATGGGTCTAACCACCACCACAACAAACAAAATTCTCCAACCTAGTGGGATGCCTTATAAATAATTTGGGACTACCTATCTAGAGCTTGAAGGGACCTCAGAGGTCATCTAATCCACCACTTTCATGTTTTAGATGAAGAAACCGAGGCCCAGGGAGGTAACCTGGGAGTTGACCCAAATTAACACAGGTAATAAATATGGGAGATGAGCCAAGATGATGTTTGTTGTTCAGTCATGTCCAGATCTTGGTGACCCTGTGGACCCATAGCACATAACAGAGCTTTTTTGGAAAAGATACTGGAGAGGTTTGCCATTTCCTTCTCCAGTGGATTAAGGGAAACAGAGGTTAAGTGACTGGCCCAGGGTCACACAGCTAGCAGGTGTCTAAGGCCTGACTTCAGGCCCAGCTTTCTATCCACTTGAGCCATCTAGCTGCCCTTGAACCCAGATTCTCCCATTATTTCCCCCACTCTATTCTAATACCTGGTCCATGAGTAGAGTAGATGGTGCCTATATTTTTGTTGGACTGACTGCTTCCTGTTACTCCCCATGTCTGATCCTCAGGTTTCTTTAAATTCTCAGGTCTCCAGCCTAACTGGCAAAACTTGGCTGGGTGAATGCATGTGTATGGATATAGGGTGGGGGAGAGGGGGATTACATTGTAGCTCTAAACTTGGGAATGAGGCAAGGCCAGTAACCACAACACTGTTTCCATAGCCTGGGAAACCCCAGACAAGCATGCCAGAATGTTTTGGAAGCAGAAAGTCTCTTACAGAGCCTGGGTTCAGAGAGAGTGCCCAGACCCATGCTAGCTACCAGGATGCGTGTGACTCATTGTTTAGTTTGGCAGATTGGCACTGAACATCTGTCCCTGCCTTCTGCGAGTGAAAGGGAACCTTCACACCCAGTGGCCTTCATAGCAGGGGATCTTGATCCTGGAGAGGGGAGCTACACAATATCCAAAGTTCACTTTGGGTGAAGGGGATGGGGATGAAGAGAAGAATTCTCACCAATAGCTTTTTTGAGTCTATTTCTATTTTTAAAAAGAAATCAACATAGTACACACAGAAACAGAATTCCTACAGGTAACTAAACTAAGCCATAGGTGCTCATTTATTTTTAGATAATCTTAATTTTATCTTAATCAAATCCTCACAAATAGAGGGTAGGATAAAGAAATAAAGTCCCCAGGATTTTGTTTCTTATGATGTTGGGAGACCAGAGATAATTACTCCTTGTGAGAAAGGTTATATATATATAACTGCAGAATAGTAGCATCTCCAGGGGAGAATTCTGATTTTTTAGGAAGGGGTGGCAAAGTGGATAGAGTGCTGGCCTGGAGTCAGGAAGATTTATCTTCCTGGGTTCAAATCTGGCCTCAGACACTTAGTAGCTGTGTGAATATGGGCAAGTCACTTAACCCTGTTTGCCTCAGTTTTCTCATCTGTAAAATGAACTGGAGAAAGAAATGCAAACCATTCCAGTGTCTTTGCCATGAAAACCATAAAAGGGGTCATGAAGAGCCAGAGACAGCTGAAAAAGGACTGAACCACCATTGGAAGCTATAAAAAGGACATATTAAAGAGACTTGGGACTGAAGGGAGAAGGAAGAGTACTTGATTTCTCTTTATTATTGGGTCTGCTATTGCAATCCCATTTTCTGGGAAATTGTGATTTCTGTAAAAATAAAAATAGAACCCTAAACAACAATCCTAGAAATACAAGGCTTGTAATTATTTCTATAAGGAAGATGACACTGTATTACCTTTCCTAGGCCAAGCTGGGTATTTCTTGACTTCATTCCAGAATGAAAAGAGAGGGAGAACTAAAGGGCATGGGGAAGGCTGTAAAACCAAACCTCCACCACTCAACATAACCCTATCTGAGAGTACATCCCAAGCAGCACTCAAGACTGAGAGGGTTCTCTGGGGTCACCAGTGAAAAATGGAGAAAATGTAGGAGCAGTTGGGCAGCCTTGCTTTCGTGATAACTCAAGGACAATAAAAGGAATGACAGACCTACAAGAAGACTCCCTGCTCCCTGGGTGGTAAAAGACAGAGAGACAGAGACAAAGACAGAGAGGAGAGGAAGGGGGGAGGGAGAGAAAGAGGAGAGAGGGAGAGAGAGGAAGGTCAAAGGTCAAATCCCAGGCTCCCTGTCTGTAGCTTCCAGGACAATTAGGTCAAGAATGCAGGGTTGTATGCTCTCTCAGCTCCATTCCTAGGATGAGGGACTTTCTATCAGCACTGGAAGCTCTGCCGGGAGGAAGTTGGTTTGAAAGGGATGCTGACGCCCATTAAGTGAAGAAAGATGCATTTCCCTTTTCTGAGATGCAAGCACAGAATCCCAAGGGTCCTGCCCTATGTCTATAATAAGAAGTTGTGTCCTGTAATGCTGTGACTTATTGGGAACATTCCTGCCCTGGCAGCAACTAGATGGAGGAAAGGCATGCTCTTCTCCTCCCCTTATCTCTATTCAATGACCAAAAAGTGTCAACTATTTACTATTTCAGGGAATAATGGGTCTAGGTCCACAGGTCTGTTATTAACTGAGTTCTTAATATTATGAGGAAAAGGGGGTGCAGGGATGCCTGGATAATAGAGTTGCCTAAGGTAGCTGAAAGTGGGGAAGGGAAGCCCAGTCACAAACTTTGGCCAGAATAGGTGGTGTGGCTATAGAGTTCCTAAATCTAGGTGTAGCTACAGAATCCCAACAATCTCAAAACCAAGGTAAACTTGGCTTTCTCAAGTTGCCAACTTACCTGGGGAGACCTCACTGATCTCCAGTCAGTCCCAAGAAGCTTCAGACAGCACCAGAGCCCAAGCTTTAATCACAGGGCCAAACACCCTGGATAGACTATGTGCTTCTCTTAAAAACAAGAGGGATAAGAATGGATTAAGAAGAAGAGTAGGGGTGGCTAGGTGGCACAGTGAGTAGAGTGCCGGCCCTGGAGTCAGAAGGACCTGAGTTCAGATCTGGCCTCAGACACTTAACACACACAAAAAAAACCTAGCCATGTGACCTTGGGCAAGTTGCTTAACCCCAATTGCCCTCCAAAAAGCAAAAAAAAAAAAAGAATGGATTAAGAGATGGATTAGATTATAATTTGGAGCCTATAAAGATTTGGATCTATTTGTGAATGGGAGGTTGAACATGTCTCTATTGTGGAATTACTTCTTACTTGTTTTTCTATTTTAATTAAATTATTTTGCTAATGGATTTGTGGTTTGTATCATCTGTAAATAGAGAACATTGCATTAGTGGGGGCTCAAAGCATGATTTGCATAATTGAAGACCCAGAATACATTTCATGAACCTGGAAAAGCAAAGATGTCCAGAATCACGGTGTGAAAGGGCCCCAGCACTACATAAACATGAAGATAAACTTCAAAGCTAATTACTATAATTTTCCTCTTCTATTCCCCAGCCAATCCCATGAGGGGTTCATCTATAGAATGTTAGCTAAAAACAGTGGCGGTAAAAGACCTGAATATCAGTGATCCATATGATAGCACCAGAATGCTTTCCCTTCTGTTCTTTTATTGCATCATCTATAGTGGTGATTCTAAGAATGAACTGAAATAGATGTCACTTCTGACGTCACTTCTAACTTTGAGATTCAGTGATGATGTGGCCTAACAATAAGTACTATGAAGCTTTCTAATATATCAAGATCAGTCTCTTTGGACAATTTTTTATGTGATGTATCATTGTTGTATACTTCATTATTGTGGATGATACTATTCAAGCAAGCAACCAGTGAATCTTATTAAATACCTATTATGCATCAGAATGGCCAGAGAGATGGACTTGGAGCCAAAAAGGCTTGGATTCAATTCTTATCTTCCTCTGTGTGGTATTGGTTGGGTTACCTTTGGCAAGGTATCTAATTTAATTTTAATTATTTTTTTTTTTTGCTTTTTGGAGGGCAATTGGGGTTGACTTGCCCAAGATCACATGGATAGTTAAGTGTTAAGTGTCTGAGGCCGGATTTGAACTCAGGTCCTCCTGACTCCAGGACTGGTGCTCTATTCATTGCACCACCTAGCCACCCCGGCAAGGTATTTAAACCTCTTAGTGCTCTAGGCAGCCTTCTATGATTGCAAACTGAAGAGAAGGTGATTATATTGCTACACCAGGGAAACTGCTACCAGCTCCACCAGTCTAGATTTTTTTTGATCTTTCAAAGATCACAAGGTTATATCACCTGGTCAATTGGAGTGGGGGAGGAGAGGAGAAATAAAGAGAAAAACTACGTTCTCATCCCTTGAGGACAATTTCTTCTTGGGAGTCCTCTGCTGCTGGGTTCATTCACCACCTGGCTATCTTGCTACTGGAATATGTATTTCCAAACTGGCTTGCTGGGTTATACATAGTCTCAGAGGAATGTCTGATTCTTTGAGCCAATAATAAGGTATTTTGTCTGCTTTCAATGATCTGAAGCCCTTGTGCTCATTTCAAGTGTACTAAGGACATATTCATGCTAATTTACTTTGGATCGCTTGACTAAGATGTCTGGATTTTTCTTGATTATATTAATTAGGGTTTGGAATGGAAACTCTTATGTTTATAATAATATCACAGGCTTATAGATTTCCATTTCATTTAGAGGTTAGAACAGAAGAGATGGGGGTACAATGAATAGAATTCTGGGCATGGAGTCAGGAAGATTCATCTTCCTGAGTTCAAATCCAGCCTCAGACACTTTCTACCTGTGTGACCCTGGGCAAGTCACTTAACCCTCTTTGCCTCAGTTTCCTCATCTGTAAAATGAACTGGAGAAGGAAATGGCAAACCAAAGCCAAAGCCAAGAAAACTCCAAACGGGGTCATGAAGAGTCAGACAGGACTGAAATGACTGAATAACAACAAACAATTTCTAAGATCCTTTAGAACTCTGATAATGAATGTTTGAAACTATAGGTTCACAGGATCAGAGGTGGAAATGACTTTATTTCTCACCTAGTCCACCCCTTTCCTTTTACATATGAGGGTACTGAGGTCCAAATTGTTAACTCTTTCCATTTATCCACCCAGTCTGCACACATGTATACATGAAAGAAGATAGAGCTTGACCTGGCATTTCTAAATTTATAATGTAAATGTTTGTTTGTATGAACTGAAAATTCTTCCAATTCTGAACTTTGATCAGTAAAAGATGGCTACACCTTGATGTGGGGATATGGAAAGAAGTTGAAGCTTTTCTTTCCCCTATACTTTTAAAACCCTTTAAGGGTAAAAAAAGAAGATAGGTGGTATTTTGCCATTTCATTTCTGCCAACCTGGTATTCTTTATAGGTATGGATTCATTCATTCAGCACCTATTTGTGTAGCAGAAAGATGGCATCTCCTTAGATGTTGATGCCACCCTTCTTGCTTACATTAGTTGGAAGAGTGAGTCACATTATAAGAAGATGAGAAGGCTGCTCCCACAAAATCATAGGCCTCTGAAGCACATAGAAAAAGGGAAAGAAGGAGATGAGAGAGAGAGAGAGAGAGAGAGAGAGAGAGAGAGAGAGAGAGAGAGAGAGAGAGATGGAAAGAGACAGAGACAGAGAGACAGAGAGAGGAGAGAGACAGAGACAGAGAGGGAGGGAGAGACAGAGAGACAGAGACAGAAAGATGAGAGGTCACCTACAAAGACTAGCCCTGCATTGGTGGGAGATGACATCCTTCAGCCTAGGCTATCTATAGAACCAGAACTAGGATTGAAGACCGAGTGGACCTACAGGAACTTGATACTGTATCAAGTGGGGGAGATCAAGCTTTCAGGTCCGTTACATATATACTTTAAATATCTAACAAGTAACCAGACTGATGTGTACCATCCCAGAGGATGTACCCAGAGAGGAAACCTAAGGCTGATAGTTCGTGGCAGATCCAGGATCAGGACTGGGGTTTCTCATTCCAGGTTAGCGTTCTTTCAACATGGAGAATTATGTCCTAATTCCCTGAGTTATGTTGCCATTGGCAAATTGTTTAAATCTTTCTGAGTGTCAGTTTCCTAATCTGCAAAATGGAATCCTCTTTCCTACTTCATAAGGTTATTGTAAGTCTTCCTGACTCTAAGACTGATCCTCCAACCACGAGCCAACGCTTCCTCTTTTTCCTTTGATAAATAAGCAATCTTCACATCCGATTCAAGTTCAATGTCATGAGTATGGCACATGCAGTATAACACCCCGACTTGACCCTGCTTCCCAAGCCAGCTTGTTATTTTCTCTGTGTTTGAATCATACATCCTTTCCTTATGATCATGGAAAAGACCATGGTCTTTCCTTCCCATAGAAAAACACATTTTTGCCAGGATTTCCTTTTGCAAAGGACTGTCTCTTTTTAGGACCATGCAACACTTTGTTTTGTTTCTTCCCCATCCTGAACAGAGGGAGAATTCCAAGGCAAGTTCACGGGTTTTGTCACTGTGGTGGTAATTCTGGACCTTTCTGGAGACCCTTTTAGAATCACATTTATTCTAAAGGGCACAATGAGCATCATGATGATGAACTCCAGCTGAGAGCCTGGGGCCTGCTCCAACAAAATCTCTTGAAGCTACATAACAATTGAAGCAAAAGAAACCTTGGGTGTTAGATGGTAGCATTAGTCATCAACACCTGAGAGAACATTACATTCCCCTCTATAGTCTATCCATTTTCTGGCCACCATGGGAAGTGACCTCAATGCTGAGCAAAAAGCAAATAATCTAAATTTAAGTGAAAGAAGGAAAGAGTAGGAACTTTAGGAATTGTGGGCCGAATTAATTTATCCTCGGCAATGGAGACACAAGGATAGTCCTGGAATCCACCAATAAATTCTAAATCCAGTTTGAATCAATGGTCTCATTATCCTGACTTCATAAAACCTATGAGAAAATTGCACCCAAAGCAATCAAGTTGCCTCCAAAGTATCAAACCTTTCCATAGAGTTGCCCAAAGAGCAAAATGTTGCTTCCTGGCTCATCAAGGTTTTGTTTTGCTTTTTTTTTCCTTTTTTTTTTGCCTGTGACCAACCTCTGCTGAAAGTCTTCAGGAATAGCAACAGCCCTGTAGAAATAGCCCCTGGATGACTAAAACCCGGCTAAAGTCAGTTTTTCTCCTGGATCCTATTTGTACCCAAAATTGGGACAATGGGTAGTGGAGTATAGGGAACAGAGCTAGGTTTGGAGCTTAGAAAATCTGGGTTCAAGACTTGTCTTTGATGCATGCTAGCCAGGAGAACCTAGACACGTCTCAGGGATCTAAGCACTACATGTGCACACACACATACGTTGTATGGAAAGGAAAAGGAAATCTTGGCAAGAATTCAGTTTTCCTTAGGGAGGAAAGATAGAATGGTGGTAATGGAAGATGCATTATTCAAGGAAAGAGAAAATAAGCTGATCTGGAGGTGACGTAAAGTTGGGATGCTATGTTACATGAGCTATACTTATGATATTGTGTATATATATATGTATGTATTGCACACACATATATATATATATATATATATATATATATATGTTCAATGACCATGTCTGTTGGTTTTAATGTTTTTTCTTTTTTTGGAGGGTAATTGGGGTTAAGTGACTTGCCCAAGGTCACACTGCTAGTTTTTGTGTTAAGTGTCTGATGCCGGATTTGAACTCAGGTCCTCCTGACTCCAGGGCCAGTGCTCTATTCACTGTACCACCTAGGTGCCCCAATGGTTTTTCTTTGAAACAATTGTGTATGTGTATATGTATATGTACACACAATTCCTCAATTGATGGCACTCAATTTTATTCTTTTTTTTTTTTACCAAAAAAAGTATTGGTATGAATATATGGCACATAAGGGATCTTTATTTTCTTTTAAACACTTCATTGATGCCTTTTGTGTTTTTTTTTATTATGCATAACTTTCCCCTTTGATTGAAAGAAAAACAGTTCAAAGCAACTCACATGGCCACTGAATGTAATAGCATGTGCAGCATTCTCCATTCTTAGTTCACTTCATATGGTTCTTTAAGGTTTATAGGGTGCTTTGCAAATATTATCACATTTGATCCTCGCAGCAATCAAGGGAGGTAGATGCTATTATTATTCCCATTTTGTAGATAAGGAAACTGAGGCAGAGAGAGGTTAAGTAATTTGCCCAAATCATACAGCTAGTGAGTCACATTTTAATTCAAGTCTTCCCGATTTCAGATCCAGCCATCTATCCACAGGGTCACCTAGCTACCACATATGAAGGTGTCTATCTGCCTGTAGGTCCTCCAGCATTGACTATCTATCTCCAGCTTTTGTCATTTTGACAACTATCTGGGTGTGAGATGGAAACTCAGAATTTTAAAACAATCCACATTTCTCTTATCATTGATTTGGATCAATCTTTCATATAACTCTTGATAATTTTCAATTCTTCTTTTGAAAATCGTTCATATCTTTTGATCACCTATTTGTAACCTGTCTCTTGATCTTAAATTTTTGTGTTAATTTCCATATATTCAACTTTTTGGGGGGCAGGGAGAAGGGAAGGCAGGGCAATTGGGGTTAAGTGACTTGCCCAAGGTCACACAGCTTGTGTGTCAAGTGTTTGAGGACAGATTTGAATTCAGATCCTCCTGACTCCAGGACTAGTGCTCTATTCACTGTGCCACCTAGTTGCCCCTATTCAACTTTTATTAAAAAAAATCCTTTTCCCCCAATGATGGTTTTCCTTCTTATCCTAGTTATACTTATTGTGTTCATGTAAAAGCTCTTCAATTTTATATAGTTGATGTATGTAAAGTCTTTTATGATCATCTCAATTCCTTTTTGGTTAAGAATGTTCCAATTAACTATAGCCATTAAAGGTTATCTCCTTCCATTCCATATCCATAGGTATGGCCTTTTATATTTAGAGCATGTATCCATTTAAAACTTATTGTGGTATATGCTATAAATGGTAGCCTAAATCAACTTTCTGCCACATTGCTTTCCAATTTTTTCAGCTGTTCTCATATAATAGGAAGTCCTTCAACAAATAGTTTGTGTTAGTAGGTTTATTGAATGCTGTGATTCTTGATTATCTAGTCTGTTTCACTAATTTACTTTTCTATTTTTTAATCAGTCCCAAATTGTTCTGATGATTATTACTTTGTAACATAATTTGGTATCTGGAAGTGCCCCCTTCATTCATACATTTCCTCTCATTATTTCCCTAGGGAACCTTTTCCAAGTGTCTGTTGTTCAACTCTCAAACATGTTATGCCTTTTATAATTAATTTGGATGGGATTTTTCTTTCTATAATTTCCATCTGCATTTCCTATTGTCATATAGACATGTGGATGATTTTTGTATACTTATTTTACATCCTACTATTTTGCTGATGCTATTTTATTCAGTTAGTCTCTTTGCTGATTTTCTGGCATCCTCTAAGTAAACTATTATGTTATCTGCCCCATTTGCACCTGCTGGGAGGCAGAGACCTGGGATTGTTACTTTCCACTTATTGATTGAGAGATAATTCTTAGAACTTACCTCCTCCTGCTTACATCTATCATAAGAAGGTCCCATGGCCTCATAAAACACAACAAGATTGTTTGCCACTATGTTATGACCTTCAGGGACCTTGTTGAACCTTCTAAACATCAGCCTTCTTTAGGGGACTTCTTCCCATCCGTTGATACTATGATTGAACTCCTTCCCCTCAAGGTTAGCCTTCTTCCACTCCCTCCATTTCTCCCCATTCCAGTGATACTGAACCTTTTTTTCTAATCATATGTATTTTATTTTTTATATATGTAACATCTTATTTCCCCCCAATTACATGCTAAAAAATTTTCAACATTTAAAAAAATTGAGTTCCAAATTCTATCCTCCCCTTCTTCCCTCCCCTTCCCCGTCCCTGAGATGACAAGCAATTGATACAGTTTATACATGTGCAATCATGTAAAAATTTTCATATTGGTCATTTTCATATTGTACAAGAAGACTCAAAAAGAAAGAAAGGAGGGAAAGAAGGAAGGAAAAAAAGAAGGAAGGAAGGAAGGAAGGAAAGAAGAAAGGAAGGAAGGAAGAAAAAGAAAGAAAAATAGCATGCTTCAGTTTGTCTTCAGACAGTCTCCATTTTTTTTCCTCTGGAGGCAGGTAGCATGCTTCATCATGAGTCCTTTGGTATTGTCTTGGATCATTGTACTGCTGAGAACAGTTAAGTCATTCACAGTTCTTCATCCTATGATATTACTATTGCTGTATACAACATTCTCCTGACTTCTCTGTGCATCAGTTTAATAAGTCTTTTTAGGTTTTTCTGAAATCAAAGTGATACTGAATCTTGAAGAACAAACTCCGTCCCCAAGCCCAGCTGTCTACTTTCTTACTCCCATCCAGCCAAATCCTACCTCTCATTGTATTATAACCTAGATCTTCTGCCTCTTCCTTTTGGCCCTCTGGAATGTCTGCTTACCAACCTTCCTCTTACCTTAAAACAATTCTTCTCTCACACTTCCCATCTTCGGGCACTCTCTGGGAATGGGCTGCCTCCTGATCATCCTGTATTCTGGGTTGCCTTTTCCAGTGGCTGTACTTTCTCTTATATCCTTAGATTAACTGGTTATGGTGGAACTGAAATGCTCCGTTTTCCTCACTGCCAACTCTAGACTTGACTTTTCATCTACTTTCATCATTCAGCAATCTCTCCTCCTTTGAGGTTCACACTATCCAAATTTATCTACCCACTGAGCCACCCAGTTGCTCCAAATCTTTTTTCCTTAGGACTCTAAGAAGGGTCTACTCCTTGACTACATTTTTCCCCTTTCTAACCCAGGAACTGCAAAGAATCATGTTAATAATAGCAACTCTCTCTCTCCTTTTAAACTTAGGTATTACACCAAAACAAACATTCTCCCCAACCCTGGCCCCAAACCTGAACACCCTGATTTGTAGCTTTTAGGAGAAGAACTGTCCATCTCTAAGCCATGCTAAAATTTTGTCAGTCACATGATCTCTCCTTTTTTCTTTCAAGTGTAATCAGTTGAGAATCTCCATGTAATAGAGGAATGTAAGCCTCATACTGCATGGGCTCACCTGCCCTTTATTCCTTCTCCCTTCTAATCCAAACATTCTCCTCAATCTGGCCTACCACATATGCCATATAGAAACACTTAGGTGGCCTGTTTGCTTTGAAGCACCAAACTTGGAGGCAGGAAAACCCTGGGCAGGTCACTTAACCTCTCAAGTTCCTAGCTTCTTCATCTGTGAAATGGGGGGAAATAATAGCACCTATTTCGCAGGGTTGCTTGTGGGGCTAAAATGAGATAGCATTTAAATAATAATAATAATAGGGGTGACTAGGTGGCGCAGCAAACAGAGCATCAGCCCTGGAATCAGGAGGACCAGAGTTCAAAATCGGCCTCAGACACTTAACCACTTACTAGCTGTGTGACCTTGGGCAAGTCACTTGACCCTAATTGCCCTGCATTCCCTCCTCCAAAAAGCAAAGATAAATAAATAAATGATAGCTAGCATTTATTGAACTTTACAAGTTTGAAAAATGTTTTACAAATGTAGTCTCATTTGATCCTTACAACTGTGGTAGGTAGATGGTTATACTATTCTAATTTTACAAAGGAGAATATTGAGACAGAGGTTAAGTGACTTGCTCAGGGTCACACAGCTAGTGTCTGAGGTAAGATTCAAACTCAGGTCCTCCTGGCTCTAGGTCTGACACTCTAGCCACTATACTACTTAGTTCCTAATAGGTAAAGTGCTTTGCATGTCTTAGAATACTGTATAAATGCTCCCTACTGTTATTCTCCTTCTTCCAAGAAGCTACTTGTGTCGTCATTATCTGTGAGTCAGATACCTCTTAATCATCAAACATAATTTCTTTGTGAGATTTCCTCTCTTATCAACTTCCCCCCCATCTAGCCAGTTCCTCAGTGATTGATTTACCGAAGGTATTTCAGAAATTAGGAAGAAAATGGGGACAATGACCAAGGCTAGTTAGTTCCTTTTCTCAATCCCTCCTTCATACAGAGCACCCCTTTTTCATCCACATTGGCAAGGTTAGTCTCTGAAGTAAAGTGAAATATTTCAACCCTAGTCAGTCTTCCTCAATCACCAAAGAAGTATCCCAGGGCTCTGCCATTCCATAATGAGGTAGAGAAATTCGGTCCATCATTGCCAAGCCTCATTCACTAGAAATCACTTTGAGCTCAAGTCGACCCCTACTCTGGGTAGCATGTGGGCAGATCAGATGTCTGTTGACTGCTGATGTGGACAAGTGTCAGCAAAGGGATGTGTGGTGACTAAAGGTCTCAGAAAAGAACCAAGGGTTTCCATTATCCTAGGCTTTCTGGGTAATGCAATCTGAAAATCAATTCTCATTAAACACAAGTGATACTAATACCTCTGACAGGTTACATCTTAAGTGATAATTAAAAGCATATTTCCTGACACTTAGCTGCTATGTAATGCATCCCTATTTATGCCACAGAGGGGGTCTCATGCTAAGACCTCAGCAGACGCTCATTAGCTCCCCCAGGAAACCTCCCAGTTCCTGGATTGTCATTCATGATTTTAATCTAATTTTCTTCACTCAAGTGAAATAGAACCAGACATTAACTCTTGCTCTTTCCTCTCCTTTCCACCACCCTACCCCTTAACAATTCTTGTAACATATTTACAGGCCAAGGAAGGTAGGGTTTGATTTTGTACTCACTTAGTTTCCAATGTGTTTCCCAGATGTTGGTTTGTTGATCTTCAAAAGTGTTTCAGTGAGTAGTGGAAACTCACCTCTGACTCTTCCACTCATAAAATGGCAAATAATGTTGATGTGGTAGAACATGTCACTTACGGTTCCAGACTACAGGAGAAATGGACTCAGCTCTTGGGTCCATGGAGCAAAAGAGCAAAATAAAAAAATGGCCCTTAAGTGCTCAGAAGGAAGGTAGGTTATAGTAACAATGACTTAGAGCTAACCTTGAAGTCTGTCTAGTCCAAATCCCTCATTTGACAGATAAAGAAACTGAATTCCAGAGAAGCTAAAGACCACAAAACACTAAGTGACTGGAACTGGAATTTGAACCATGGCCCTCTGGCTCCAAGTCCAATATCCTTTCTAGTACGCCACTGTCCATCGTTCTCTGTGGTCTATCATAGCTGACCTAGTGCTAGATACTCAGGATCAAGGTATCCAATTCTAATTTTTGTGATGGGAACTACTGTCATTTTGAAAATTCTGTCCTCCCTCTAACTTCTACACATGCACACAAACTCCTAAATGTGGTCCGGATGTGCTCCTGCCAACGGGCCTGAGGTTTGGTGAGATAACCACCTAATAAGTGAATAACACCAGCAAAGGGACTTTTTAAAAGGCAAACTAGCCATTTTATTTTTTCTGAGGTGTTCAGGTATCTTGATGAACAGAGAGCTCTTTGTGTGAGTTTTAGAGGGAGTCTAGGGGAAGTACTCACAGGTCTGAAGTGGGGTGAGGTTGTTCAATCTTTTTATTCTGCATGGAATCATTCCTGTATGACCTGAAGCTTACATGGAAATGTAGTTTGGGCGGTACATACAGCTGGTGTGGGCAATATATATATTTATTTATTTTTAAGCAATTGGGGTTAAGTAACTTGCTCAAGGTTACACGGCTAGTCATTATTTATGTGTGGGTGCTCATTTTCTGAGGCCGGATTTGATCTCGGGTCATCCCAACTCCGAGGCTGGCGCTCTACTCACTGTGCCACCTAGCTGCCCCTATGTGGGCAATATATTGGAGTCAAAGACACCAACCTCGGAGATCTCCCTGATCGTTGTGGTTTCCATGATGTTGGATGATACATTTCTGTATGCCCTTGTCCTTGGTGGAGTGGCAGGGCCAGCTGGTGCACCCATCGGACAAGTACCTTCTTGGTGCAACCTTTGGTTCTCCTCTTCTCGGTCATTTTGTGAGAGAGGAGCCAAAAACTTTAAAGCAACTTTGGTCTTAGAATTAGTTCAATCTCGCTTTATGCCATTTCTACTTTACTCTCATCTGGGACTACTGGCTCTCTTTTATCCTGACACCCTCTACATTTTTTTAACTTTTTGAAGGGGAAAGGGCAGGGCAATTGGGGTTAAGTGACTTGCCCAAGTTCACACAGCTAATAAGTGTTAAATGTCTGAGGCCAGATTTGAACTCAGGTCCTCCTGACTCCAGGGCCAGTACTCTATTCACTGTGCCACCTAGCTGCCCTGACACCCTCTAAATTTTAAGTAGAATAAACCCCTCCTGAAATAATCAGGTGCATCCTTCATTCCTCTAACCTCGGTCCTAAAGACAAACACTTGGGTCAACATCCATCCCCATAACTATGCAAGAAGTTTCTATTTCCATCTCAAGTCAGGGTTGAAGAATTTGAGACCGACTTGACTAGATAAACACTCACAGAAATGGTTTAAAACATGAAGGAGTCTGCAAAGTTGTATGGATCAAAGGAGATAGGGTGCACATGTAATGGACATGTAAATGCCAACTATTATTATCTCTATCTCACAATTACATTTCATTTTAAGGTTTACAAAGCATTCTCCTGACAATGAGGCTTTACATTAGGTTATTATCTGCTTTTTTCAGATAAAGTACCCAGAGTCTGGGTAATAGGAAGGATGGTGGTACCCTCAATAGAAAGAAGAAATTTAGAAAGGATGGGTAGATCTTAAGAGAAAAATAATGAATTTTGATGTGAACATAGTGAATTTGAGATTCCTATAGGACATCTGGTTGGAAAAATCCAATAGGCAGTTGGTGATGTGAAGCCGGGGTTCAGTTAGAGGGACTAGGGCTAGCTTTACAAATCTGTGATCTCTCTGCATAGAGGTGATAGTTTAACCTTTGTGAGCTAATGAGCTCAGAGAGGAAGTATATAGGGAAAGAAAAGGGTTTAGTACAGAGATTTGCAATTCAACCACGTATAAGGAGTAATCATAGGGATGCTGGTTCAGCAAAGGAGAATGAGAATGGAGGAAAACTAGAAGAGAACAATGGCATAAAAAACCAGAGAGGAAATAGAGTCTAGGACAGGGGTTCTTAACCTTGATTTCAAGAGCTTGTTTTTTAAAAAAAATTTTGGTAACAATTTCCATAAAGCTGATTTCTAGGTATTTTATCTTATGCATCTAAAAACATCATTCTATGAAGGCATCCATAGGGCTTCCCCAGACTTTCAAAGGGGTCCAAGGGATGAGACTTTTGCCTGGGAAATGGGCTTTAGGAAGGTAGATATGATTTTAAAGCAAGGAATGACTCATACAGTTTATGTGCTATTAAAAAAAAAAAGAAAGCCAATCTTTCAAACGGTACATTTAGAAAACAACAGCTAAAAACTGAATAGAAATCCCTATAGAAACAGAATATAAAGACATTAATGAGAAGGGAAAATGGGGGAAGGGAGAAGGAAGGAGAGAATTATTGTACCATGAATGTGCATACCATAGATAAAGGTCAAATTAATGAGGTGAAAAGTTTCTTTAAAAAAAATCTATCTGAAGCTGTTGCAAAGATGGGAAAGTTTTTTTGTTTTGTTTTTTTTTTTTTTGCTTTTTGGAGGGCAATTGGGGTTAAGTAACTTGCCCAAGGTCACACGGCTAGGTTTTTTTTTTGTTTGTCTGTGCATTAAGTGTCTGAGGCCGGATCCGAACTCAGGTCCTTCTGACTCCAGGGCCAGCACTCTACTCACTGCTCCACCTAGCCGCCCCAGATGGGAAAGTTTTAAAAAGATTTTATCAGTAAAATTAGAATACCAGGACATGTGTTTTATATGGGTGAGGGATGGTGTAGGTGGGTGTTTATGTGTGTATTCAAGGAGTCTAGGATTAGTCTGATGCTGGGGAATAGATTTTTTAAAAACCACTAAACTTAGCAACTAGAATCTTAAGTATAAGTAGATTGAACATTAGATGGGGAACCCCCCCCCCCAAAACCTTATACTAAACATTATTGATTAAAATTAGACACTTAAATTTATGAGAAATTGATATAAATATATAAGATAAAGAACCATTTCCCAGTATATAAATGGCCAAAAGTTATGAGTAGGTGGATTTCAAAAGAAGAAAAACTATCTACCATCTTAAAAAAAGTATTCATAATAGCTAATTGAGAAATGGGAATTAAAAAGGTATCACTGGGCAAACATAAAACTGATAAAGAAGGTAAAAGATGAAACATTGGTGGTGTCCAAACCATGGGAAAACAAGGAACCCAATTCATTGCTTGTGGGGATGTTAGAAATTAGGTCCATTGCTTGGAATAGCAATAGGAATTCTACAGCAGATGTAAAAATATTCAAACTGCTCCATGATCCCACAACTAGGGTTGTGCCTCAAGGAAATGAAAAAAAAAAGAAAGAAAAGGCATATTTGTAAGATTTACATGTATATATAGGGATATAGATATGTTGGTAGGGAAAGAAAACAAGCATTTATTAAACTCTTTATACTTGCCAGGGCACTTCCCAAATATTAGCTGATTTGATCCTGACAACAGCCCTGGGAGAGAGATGCTATTCTTGTCTCAATTTTATAATTGAATAAACTGAAGCTGACAGAGGTCAAATGACTTGCCCAGTATCATATAGTTAATAAGTAAGCCACATTTGAATTTCAGGCCACATTTGAATCTCCAGGAAGTTACAGTGGATAGAGGGCCAGACCTGGAGTCAGAAAGCCTGAGTTTAAATTTGACCTCAGACACTTACTAGCTGTGTGACCTTGGGTTAGTCACTTAACCCTGTTTGCCTCAGCTTCCTCATCTTTAAAATGAACTAGAGGAGGAAATAGCAGACATTCCCATATTTTGCCAAGAAAATGCCAAATGGGATCACGAAGAGTCGGACATGACTGAAATGACTGAACAACAACTTCCTGACTCTAGGCCAAGTTCTCTATCCACTGCTCCACCTGGCTGCATTATTTGTAATATAAAAAACTAGAAAAAAATGAATTGCACAACAATTAGGTAATTGTTAAATAAACTATATTATTCCAATGCAATGGAACATTATTGTGCTATAGTTACACAAAATATAAAGAATCCCAGAATTTGAGAGATTTAAATGAAGTGATGTAAGGGGAAGAATGAACCAAAAGAACAATATTCACATTGATGACAACTATGTAAATGAAGGGAAAATTAAATACAGCTCAAGTTTAAAATAATGGATTTCATTGATACTACTTTGCTGAAGTTAATGCACAAAGCCTTGTTTTCTTTAACTAGTGGTAAATAACAGAAATATAAAATCATTTACACCACATTTTTGTGTTATCTTGAATTAGTGATATTGTTTTTCATTTTGGGAGGTTTATAGGGGAGAAGTGTTCTAGGTTTCATTAATTAAAAATGAAATTAATAGAAAAATTTTAGTGGACCTAGTTGTTTGTCCTTCATTCTCAAAGAGGACCAATGATATCAGGAAAGGAATGCCTTGACTTGCAAATGAACTGGATTTAAGTGAGGCAGGGCTGTGCAGAATCACCAGCTTCACCTCCTCCAGAGTAATCTGGGTCCAATAGCAAGTCAGAGATCAGGATGAATGGAGATGGCCCCAGATGCAGTAAGAGCCTTTGGCCTTTATAAACTAAGGTCTTTCCCAGGTCTTAGTTGGTTTGAGACAACACCAGTCAGTAGTTAAGGCTAGGTAAGAAATGAGGCAAAAAATGAACTCTTTTACTTGATGAAAAGAAAATCAGTCTGGGTTTCTGGCCAGAACAGAAACAATTGCTCTTTATACTCACTCTGAGTCATCAAAACCCAAACAATGACCAAGTAAGACTTGGACTGAGACTTACTGTTGGCCAGTCTGAGAGCCAGAGTGATTTGGGTTTAAGGCATAGTTGAGTAGCTCTGTTTGAATCCCAATTGGCTTTATCAAAACTTGGTTTTCTAGTGCTGTATTTCAAAAAATCATAAATGAAACTACATGGGGCAAATAGTTAATTGTCCCAGTTTTTCTTTTTAAATGATAGAATAAATAAGTGGGGAAGAGAAAAAAAATTTAGCCCATAATCCCCAAGTTACCTTCTAAAGTTTCAGCAATCAAAGTTTATTTTCCTTTGGGGAGAGCACCCACAGGTAAGGGTGTGATTCCCCATGTGGACAGAGGGAGAGAAGGGAAAGCAGGAAGGAAGGAAGGAGGGAAAGAAAGAAGGGCAGCATTGTCCAAATGGAATTGACCAGTTGAGTCTCCAGTGGACTCAGTAGTATGATTGAAAGACTTCTTCCTGTGGCATTTAGCAGCACAAGTGTTGGAGCAGAGTAGGTTGATGGTATGGGATTATCAGAGCATAAAGAATGGTAGGAGCAAGGGAAAACTTTATATAGATCAGATAAACAGTTGGACTGGATAAACACAGGGTCAAGGTTGTGAAAGGAGGAAAGTGAGGCTAGAGGTGGAATATTGGAATGGAAAAATAGGACTAGACGACAGAAAAACTAGAGGTCATGGTGAATAAAAAACAGGCTTCAGAGGAGTGAGGTATATGATAAATGGAAGCACAAGAAATTGTAATCAGGACAATTTCCGAGTGAAAGATCATGGAGCTGGTACAATTGTGGTGATGGTGAGATATAAGTGACCTTTGCTGGTGGCTCATGTGGAGAGAGGGTCGGGGTCTTAGGAGCTCCAGAGTACGATATACTGGGAGGCCAGGATATTCAAAGGAACGCTAATTAGAATACTAAAGCCCCCATGTATGAGGACAGAGATTGGAGGAGGAAGGGAGGTTGTAAACCAAGTACTGAAGTCTTTGAGAAAAGAACAACAACAAAACATATCTATAGACACCTCCTACCTGATCTTTCTGCTTCCAGTCTTTTGTTTCTCAAATCCCTCCTCCATCTATGAAATCTTCCTAAAGCACAGTCTGACCAAGTCACTTCCTTCCTTTCAGTGGTTCCCCTTTGCCTATAAGATAACATATAGGGGGGCGGAGCCAAGATGGCGGCGTAGAAACAGCATTTCCAATGTGCTCTGCCCCACACAAATTTCAAACAATGTGAAAGGGAGCTCCAAACAACCTCTGGAGCCACAGCACCCACAGAACGGCACAGAGAAGCTAACCTCCTGCTGAGGACGGCCCAGCAGCCCTGCAGGGAGCGGCCAGCACAGCGCTCTGAGAGCAAGCAGCACAGCGTGCTGGGAACCCACAGCGCAGCCCACAGAGCCAAGCTCAGGTCCGGGGTTTTAGCCCCAGGGCGGCCGGGCCTTCAGCCGGCTGGTGGAACCCCAGAACACCAGCAATTGTGGCGATTCCAGAATTATCAGCACAGATATGCCTAGGACAAAGTGAGAGGTTAATGCCCTATGGACTTTGAGACCAGTATTTGGGGAACACGTGGCTTCCTCCCCTGGGGGCAAAAAGCTGCTGAAGAAACAGCTGCACAGAAGCCATTTTGCAGCTTCAGTAGTGGCTCTAGCTCCTGGTCTGCGAATTGTAGGAAGATCTAGCAATCAGTCTGGGGGTTAATCGCTTTTGCTTTAAACTGCCTGGATCTGGATTGTGGTCTGGGGGGGAAGTTTGGGGTGGGTATCCAACTTGCCAGAGTGGGTGGAGGCTTTACAGAGGCCACCCAACTGGCAGAAGTTGTGAAGACCCCACGTTTGGGCGGAAGCTCCCCTGTCTGGTGGCAGAGTCCTACTGTGGCAACAAGCCCAAAAAATCAAGTAATTAAGTGGCAAAATGCCTAGGCAAATGAAACAAAATAAACAGAAAAGTTCAACATTGGACTCCTATTTTAGGGGCAAAGAGGCTCAAAGCATGGAGGAGGACTGTGAGATCAGAACTCCTGCACCAAAAGCCCCAAATGAAAATACAAACTGGCTACAGGCCATAGAGGACCTTAAGAAGCAGATAAGAGAAGTGGGGGACAATTTGGGAAGAGAAATGAAAAAGATGCAAGAAAAGTATGAAATGACAGTCAACAGCCTGACTGAGGAAAATAACACCTTAAAAAATAGACTAACTCAAATGGCAAAAGAGGCTCAGAAAGGCAATGAGGAGAAGAATGCCTTAAAAGGTCGAATTTGCCAGATGGAAAAAGAATCTCAAAAGCTCACTGAGGATATTCATTCCTTCAGAGTTAGACTGGAGCAAATGGAAGCTAGTGACTTTATGAGAAATCAAGATGCTGTTAAGCAGATCCAAACAAATGAAAGAATAGAAGGCAATGTGAAATATCTCATGGGAAAAACCACTGACCTGGAAAGTAGATCCAGGAGAGACAATTTAAAAATTATTGGACTACCTGAAAGCCATGATCAAAGAAAGAACCTAGAAATCATCCTAAAAGAAATTCTCAAGGAAAATTGCCCTGATGTTTTAGACCCAGAGGGGGAAATAGAGGTTGAAAGAATCCACCAATCACCTCCTGAAAAAAGATCCCAAAAAGAAAACTCCCAGGAATATTATAGCCAGGTTCCAGAATCCCCAGATCAAGAAGAAAATACTACAAGCAGCCAGGAAGAAACAATTTCAATATTGTGGAAACACAATCAGAATAGCCCCAGGACCTGGCAGCTTCTACACTGAGGGATAGAAGGGCATGGAATATGATATTCCAGAGGGCCAAAGAGCTGGGAATGAACCCAAGGGTCACCTACCCAGCAAAACTGAGTATTTTGTTTCAGGGGAAAATATGGTCATTCAGTGGAATAGAGGACTTTCAAGCATTCTTGATGAAAAAACCAGAGTTGAATAGAAAAATTGACATTCAGACACAAGAAGCAAGAGATGCTTGAGAAGGTAATCAAGGAAAAGAAATAAAAAGGATCTTATCAAAGTTGGACTATTTACAATCCTATATGGAAAAACAATAACTATGTTTGATGAAACCTTTCTCATTATGAAAATAATTGAAGAAGGGTACATGGCATATGTTCACAGGTATACATGGATAGAGGGCACAGGTTGAATTTGATGGGAAGGGATGATTATTAATTTTTTTTTTTTGGAGGGCAATTGGGGTTGGGTGACTTGCCCAGGTTCACGTGGCTGGGTTTTTGTTTGTGTGTTGGGTGTCTGGGGCCAGATCCGAGCTCGGGTCCTTCTGACTCCAAGCCCAGTGCTCTGCTCACTGCGACACCTAGCCACCCCAAGGAAGGGATGATTCTTAAGGGGTGAAGTCAAGAGGTGAGAGAGGAAAGTGGCAAGAGGAGATGGAGAGAGACAGGGTAGGGCAAACTATCTCATGTAGAAGAGGCAAGGGGAAGTAGTTGCAGGGAGGGGAAGAACAGGAAGGCAAAAAGGCAAAAGCATATTCTCATTGAAGTTGGCTCAAGGAGAGAATCACATACATACTAAATGGAATATCTTACCCTCACTCACTCTCCTGAGTAGGGGAAAGGGGGATGAGAGGGGGATGATGGAGGGGAGGGCATTCTGGGGAGAGGGGAGGTTAGAAGTACCCACTATCAAAGAGGGACAGGATCAAAGTAGGGAATGGACCAGGTGGGAGGTGAGACAGGTGGGAGGGAAATATAAGCAGTTTTTTACAATATATCTACTATGGTAATGTTTTGCATAGATATACATGTACAACACATACTGAATTGCTTATCTTCTCAGAGGGAGTAGGTGACAAGGGAGAAGGGGAATGGATCTGAAAATCAAAGTTTTAAAATTAAATGTTTCATAAGATGTCCAGGCAGTGGGGCTCAGAGATTCACCTTGCCCTAATGGCAAGGTCGAAGAGGGTATGGGAGAAGATATGGGAGAGAGCAGATTGGATGAGGGGATATCTAGTGGGACTGCTATTCTGGGGTGGTGGGTAGGGAAAAATGGGGGGAAAATGTAACTCATAATCTGGTGGAAATGAATGATGTAAACCAGAAGTTAATAAAGCATTTGTTTAATTAAAAAAAAATAAAAAATGAAATAAATTAAAAAAAAAGATAACATATAAACTCCTGAACTTGACATTTAAATCCCTCTGACAACCTGGCCCTCACCTCTCCAGACCCTTTTTGCTATTCTCTTTTGACAAAATTTACATTCCATTTACATTGCCATTTCCTGGATTCAATATGCTCCTTTCTGTAATCCCTCCTTATCTCTGCCTTGTCTGCCTTCAAGGGTACCATCAGATGATATCTTCTCTGAATCCTTGATTTCTACAATTGGTAGTGAACTCTCCATCCTTAAATACTCCTTATAAAATATTTGCTCATTTACATGTTGTACATGTTGTTTACATGTTTGTTCATCCTGAAAACTCTTGATCTCATCACCAAATAGATATAGAAGCCAAGAATGATGCTACTTTCAAGAATAAACTCATTTGTAGTTGTAAAGAAGAGGACGGTGAAAGATTATGAATAGAATCTCCATATAGAACAGTGAGAAATAGCAAGAGAAAAACATGTTTGAAAAGGATTGCTGAGGGACCAAATTAAGCAAGTCATTTTGAGGACATTTAAAAATGAAACTGGAAGGACAACAGATGTGTGAAAAATATATTTGTATCAGTAAAGATTTTTATGACAAACTTTTTTCTTCATCAAATACAATGGCATCACTGTATTTGGATTCTAACTGCACAATCCCTAAGGTGCCACCATGAGGAAGAAATAGTACTAAGGAGAACAAAGATGGGGAAAGTGGTAAGGCTAGATAACTAGGAAATGCCTGTGCTGGAAGCAACACAATCTTGAGGAAACTGAGAGATCAATTTTTATGGTATATGAAAAAGAGGAGGCTACCAAAGGCTTGGGGAAATATACCAAACTTTCATTACCAAAAAAGTGTCTGATAAAATATTCATAACTATTAACCCATATGCCTATTTTTTCCTGTCTGCAAAATGTTTAGGAAAATAATCTATGTGTGCACTGAATGCATTTTTTACAAAGGTAGGAGAAGGTAACAGAATGATATTCTACAATTGACCACATCTTTACAATTACCAGTTATTAAAAGTGATAAAAATATAAGATCTCACTGTTTATTGTTTATTTAAAAAGAACCAACCACCAAATATTTGATTCAGGAGAGATAATATCACATTTACAAATTTCCTCCAATTAACCATCTCCCATGCATGTCAAAGTCATACAAAATTCTTTAAAATATATGTAACAAAATGGATACTTTTGTTCAATGACCCTCTGGTTGGTAGAATGAATAGAGGCATAAAACAATGAGATATATGCTCAATAAAGGCTATTGCTAATAACATAGCAAAATAATATAAAATGATATTATAATTTCAGTCTAGCACTGATTCCTAAAGGAAGTAGGCTTCCCCATGGATGATAAAAATTTTTAGACACTCTCATTTCTGCTGTTGCCATCTATGAACCACCTTCAACAGCCTTTCTTACAAAACCTATAGAAACTGTTACTTTCTCTTTAAGACACTTTGGGATCTTGAATAGTAACAGTTTATTTGCTATTTTTCTTAAGGAGTCAGTGGGGAGAATGTGAGTATTAACCTTGATCTATAAGGAATCTGTGGGGAGATAGAGAATTTCAAATGTTAATTTGAATTAAAAAAGAGAGAAAAACATCAAATTACTGGCCTCAAAAATGAAAAGGGTAAATGTACAACCAATGAAGTGGAAATTAAAGCAATTCTTAGGAGTTATTTTGCCCAATTACATGCCAGTAAAAGTGATGATCTAAGTGAAATGGGTGAATATATACAAAAATATAAATTGCTTAACCCTATCTTAGAAAAAGAAATTGAACAAGCTGTAAATGAACTCCCTAAGGAAAAAAATCCTCAGAACCAGAGGGATTAAGAAGTGAATTCTACCAAACATTTAAGGAACAATTAACCCCAATATTATATAAACTATTTGAAGAAATAGGCAAAGCAGTCCTTCCAAATTCCTTTTATGACACAAATATGGTTTAGATACTTAAACCAAGGAGAGCAAAAACCGAGAAAGAAAACTATAGACCAATTTACCTAATGAATATTTATGCAAACAATTTAGATAAAATATTAGCCCAGATATCATAGCAATATGTCACAAAGATTATATACTATGTCTAGGTGTGCTTTATACCAGGAACGCAGGACTGGTTCAATATTAGGAAAATTATAAGTATAATTGACCATGTCAGTAACAAAAAGAACAGAAGTCATAAGATTAAATACATCCAGAAAAAGCTTTTGACAAAATGTAACACCCATTCCTATATTAAAAATACTAGAAAGTATAGGAATAAGTGGAGCTTTTCTTAAAATGATAAGCACTATCTATCCAAAACCAAGAGCAATCATAATCTGTACTGGAGATAAACTCGAAAGCTTCTCAATAAGATCAGGGGTGAAGTAAGGATGTTCATTATCAACCATTACTCAATTTTATATTAAAAATGCTAGCTATAGCAAGAAAACAAGAAAAAAGAAGCCAAATGAATAAAAATAGCCAATAAGGAAACAAAACTATCACTTTGTAAATGATATAATAGTATACTTAGAGAACCCTACAGAATCAACTAAAAAATTAATTGAAACAATTAACAAGTTTAACAAAATTGCAGGCTATAAAATAAATCTACATAAATTATCAGCATTTCTACATACTACCAACAAAACCCAATAGGATGAAATAGAAGGAGAAATTCCACTTAAAATGACTGCAGATTATATAAAATATTTAGGAGTCTACCTGCAAAGACAAACCCAGGGACTATGTGAAAACAATTACAAAACACTTTTCACACAAATAAAGACAGATCTACTGGAGAAATATCAATTGCTCATGGATAGGCTGAGGCAATATCATAAAAATGATCATTCCAAGTTAATTTACTTATTCAGTGCCATGCCAGTCACTACCAAACAATTATTTGTGAGCTATAAAAAAATAATAATAAAATTCTTCTGGAAGAACAAAATGTTAAAAATGTCAAGAGGATCTCTATTTTAATAAAATGTGAAGGGATGCAGTCGAGCAGTATCAGATTTCAAACTATATTACAAAGTAGTAATCATGAAAACAATCTGACACTGGCTAAAAAGGAGAGTGGTGGATAAATGGAATAGATTAGTTATACAATATAGAGTAGGAAATGGCCATAGTAATCTAGTGTTTGATAAACCCAAAGATCCAAACTTTGGGGGCAAGAACTCAAAATCTGACAAAAATTGGTGAAAAAACTGGAAAGCAGTTTGTCAAAAACTAGGCATAGACCAACACCTCACACTTCATACCAAAATAAGGTCAATATGGATAAGTGAATAAGACACAAAGGATATCAGAAATAAACTATGGGAGCATGGGAAAATGTACCTGTCAGATTTATGGACAAGGGAAAAGTTTATGACTAAACAAGAGATAGAAAGGATCATGGAAAATATAATGGATCATTTTGACTTCATGAAATTAAAAAGATTTTTCACAAACAAAATTAATGCAGCCAAAATTAGAAGGAAAGTGCAAAACTGAGGGTAAAATTTTGCAGCAAGTTTCTCTGATAAAGGCTTCACCTCTTAAATACATAGAGAACTGAGTTCAATTTATAAGAATATGAGTCATTCCCCAATAGATAAATGACCAAAGGATATAAATAGGCAGTTTCCAAATGAAGAAATTGAAACTATTAATAATCACCTGAAAAATGCTCTAAATCCCTATTGATTAGAGAAATGCAAATTAAAGCAACTCTAAGATAAAACTTCACACCTATCAGATTGGCTAACATGATAGAAAAAGAAAATAACAAATACTGGAACGGATACAGAAAAATAGGTATGTTGATGTGCTATTGGAGGTGTTGTGAACTGATCCAACCATTCTGGAGAACAATTTGAAATATGCCCAAAGGACTATAAAATTGTGTGTACTCTGTGACCCATCAATACCACTACAAAATATGTATCCCCAAGAAATAGAAGAAATGGGAAAATGATCTATATGCACAAAAATATTTATAGCATTTTTTGTGGTAGCAAGGAATTGGGAATTGAAGGGATACCCATCAATTGGGGAATGACTAAACAAGTTGTAGTATATGATTGTGATGGAATAATAAGAAATGATGGACAGGATGGTTTCAGAAAAATCTGAGAAGTCTTATATGAAGTAAGGCAAAGTAAAAGGAGCAGAGCCAGAAAAACGTGGTACACAGTAATGATGACCAACTGGGAAAGACTTAACTATTCTGATCAAAACAACAATCCAAGACAATTCCAAAGAACCCATGATGAAAAACGTCATGTGTCTCCAGAGAGAGAACTGATGAACTCTTAGTTCATATTGAAGCATACTTTTTCCTCTTTCCTTACTTTTCTTGTTTTCCACAAGCATAATCATTATTGTTTGCCTTCCCAAAGATGGGAAAAGGGTGGAAGGGAGGGAGAGAATTTGGAAGTCAAAAATTTAAAAAAAAGTTGGGGCTAAGGGGCAGCTAGGTGGATAGAGCACCAGCCCTGGAGTTAAGAGGACCTGAGTTCAAATTCAACCTCAGACACTTCCCACTTAGTAGCTATGTGACCCTGGGCAGATCACTTAACCCTGTTTGCCTCACCAAAAAAAATTAATGCTAAAATTTTTAAAATGTAATTGATATTTAAGGGTAAAAAAAAATTTAAAAAGAACTGAACAACAGAAATGTATGGCCAGAAGGTGGGCCAGTCATGTGACATGATCAAGCGATAACTATTGGACAGCCCTCGAATGCCATTTGTATTGACACAATGACAAAAGAACTAGAATAAGTCCCCAATTCAGGATTTATAGGAAGGCATGAAAAAAATTCACACAAACTGAAAGGGAATGGATGAGTTTCAATCTACACTGCTGTAGGGATTACCCACCTCAATAAGACAAGAGATCTATCAAAGTATAAAAGCTGTGTCCCCTTGAATAAAATGTTAGCTACTTATGGGTGATAGTTGTTTCTTTCCTTAAAAAAATATCGTCAGAACCTAGTCCAGTGCCTTATACATGGTAAGTGCTTAATAACTATTTATTGAATTGCATTGCATTAAGAGCTTGCTATACCTCCTAGCTTGACTTCTCTGGTAGAATTTAAGGCCAATGAGACATTAACTTTCCTTACTAGAACCCTTTGAAATATTCTCCAAATCTAGAGTTTCTGCCAGATCATCATAGTAACAAATTCTAAAATAGAATATTCACTTCTCCTTCAGGGTCTCATCATTTCTACTCCAATCACAATTTCCTCCTTGTTAGCTAGAATCAATTCCAGAATAGCAGTTTAAATTGCAATTTTCTCTCCTTTTTGAATAGTCAAGAAATGATTAGCTATTCTGTTATAGACAGAATGTCCTGGCAAATGTCTGTATAATTAAAGTCTCCCATTAGTAACTTCTGTATCATGCCTTCATCCTATGCTTCATACCCATATCCAAACTCATATATTTACTCTTTCCAGTCACAAAGGCTGAAGTCCACCCCAGTGACAATATGATTTCTGCTTCTCCTTCTGTTGATCTTGACCCAAATGCTCTCCCTCCTTGCATTCAATCCAGTTCAATTCACTAAATAGGAAAGATATTGATAAAGTAGAGAGGAATGAGAGAAAGGCAGCCAGGATAGTGAAGGGCATCAAATTCATGCCCAGGAGGATGCACAAAGAACTGGGGATGTTTAGCTTGGAGAAGAAAATATTGGGGGGAAGGACATGGTAACTTTAGCCTATTTGAAAGACTGTTCTATGGAAGAGGAATTAGATTTCTTGTTCTTGTTCTTCTTGTACTTCTTGTTGTTATTGTTGTTGTTGTTCTTCTCCTCTTCCTCCTCCCTCCCCTGCTCTTTTTCCCCCTCCCCACCCCCTTTCTCCCTATCTCTTTCTCTCTGTAGACAGATAGATAGACGTACTTTGTCAGAGGAAAGTCACTAGCATTAAGGGAGACAAGGAAAACCTGAGAGAACAGTACTTTTGCTGAGATTTAAAGGAAGACAGAGAAGCTAAAGAAGGAGAACATCACAGGCTTGGGGTACAGCCAGGGGAAATGTACAGAACTGGGAGGGTGGAGTATCTTGTGTGAAAAACAGCAAAGGCTTGAGGATTTTCTGTGGATCCCAATGAGCTACGTTCATCCCCTTCATCATTATTACAGATGATTGTTACATTATTACATATGGGTGTAGCTTCGATGATGTACTTTAACCTCAGATGAGAAGTAGATCTTCACTTCTTTGCAAAAAGTTCATTTTAACTGAAGCTTAACTGTCTTGTCCTAATTCTTTCTATGGGAAAAAGAATGGCCTTTGGAGGCTTTGCAGATTTGTATCGTCGAGTCTGCGATCACATTACAATGACAGCAGCACACCCATTCTTCTCTTTCTGTGTTATTTTGCTGCTGCTTTCGCATCCTTACATTCTTTGCTCCTATCTCAACCCATTTTTCTGTTTCTCTCTCAACAGTCCCAAAGCACAAATCTTGACAAAAAAGAAAAGGAGATAGCATTTAGTAAATACCTATTTCTCCACTACTCTTTGACTTCCTTTGGGGCCAGTCCATTTCTTTTTAGACCTTTGGCTGAGGACAGAACCAGACTCTCACCCACCAAAATAAAAACATCTATCCCTAGAGATCCTGCCCAGTGTCCAGCAAGGCATGAGGCAAATTGTCAACTTTGGCTTTCCCAGAATGTGGAAAAATCTCTGTTATGGAAATACTGTGCAATGCCATGACAACCGAACTGTGAATGCATCCCACACAGCTCCGAGAGGAGCAGATGCGTGTAGAGCGTGGATGTGCTTTCCAGACAAGTGTGATCTCCAGCAGACTAGAATCTACCTTACGTTCAAAAGGAAAGTAGCCTCCTCTTTTCCTGAGCAATGAATTGAATTCTTTTCATAGGAAGAGGGAGTTGGTGTTTCTCCCTCCACCCATCTATTAAAAATATCTAGAAGAACAAGAATAGTTTCAATTGCCTCTTTCAGTTCAGTGCTTTATATTTGACTATATAGAGCTCCCTCCCAGATGACGTAGAAGATTGCTTTCCTTTCCCATCTCTTTTCTGACATCATCATCATAATAATAGCTGACATTTGAATAGCATTTTGGATCCCCACAATAGTGCAAGGAAGGAAACAAGCATTTATTAAGTTCTTACCATATGCTAGGCACTGTGCTTTCCAAATATTATATCATTTGATCCTTACAACAACTTTGAGAGATAAATATTATTATTCCCATTTTACAGGGGAGAAAACAGAGGCAAACAGGTTAAGTGACTTGCCCAGAGTCACACAGGAAGTTGCTGGGTCCATATTTGAATACAGGTCTTCCTGATTCCAAGTCCAGGGGTCTGTCCACTGAACCACCTAGCTGCCTCTGAAAAAAGATGTTATTTTACAGATGAGGAAACTGAGGCAAATAGAATTGTCTATGTTCACCTAGCTAATAAATGTTGGAGGAAGAATTTGAACTCAAGTTTTCTTGAGTCCAAGCCTAGCACTCTCTCAACTACATTACACTGCCTCTCTCAATCACCGAGTGATACTCTTGGGTGCCAATTGTATGAGGTTCAGAGGAGTTGACTTTATTGCTTGCTTTCACATCCTTCTTTGCTCATCAACCTAGTTCCTATTTCTTACTCAATAGTCCCAAAGCACTTATGAAATCTTAATGAAATGAGTTCAAGAACATGACCTGATCTTGAACTAAGCATTTTCTTGGTTCAAAAATGTGAGGGTATACCCTAGACAGGGAGAACTGCAGTGAAAATTAGGGTTTTCCTTACACCAGGGTGGTAGGGGTGATCCCTTGAGTTAATGTAATCACAGAAAGTAAGGAAGAAGAAAACAGAGGTAACTAGGTATGGTTATGAAGTATGCTCATAAAGTATGAAGATATAGATACTCTTGTTTATCATTTTAGGAAGTTTGGAAGATTTTTCTGATTAAATCAGATAAGCAGATGGACATTGGTTGGGAAAACATTGTCCTCATTCCTGGAAGTCTTTAAAATGCTCTCAGTCAGGCTCTATAGGCTGAGGTCTTTTAGACAGGGAGTAACAATATAGATTGTGATTCTTGCACTCCTAAGAGATGGTAGTGTGATGGGGAGGGGATTTTGTCTTGTAGTCATGGCATCTAACAGCAGAGATATTTGTCTAGAAGGAGAAATAGCAGCCAGCAGAGAGGCAGTCTAACAATTCAAGAGATTGAAAAACATAGTGGAGATGCATCCAATGCATCCAACAGGGGTACTGAGATACAACTCACTATGGGGCAATATCTTTAGGCAGAAAACTACTTTAAGGAACGAAACTTTTGGCAGCAGAAAAGAGAGCCAATAATGGTTCAAGAGAGAATGATGGCGAGGTTAGGTGGCTCAGTGAATAGAGCACCGGCCCTGGTGTCAGGAGGACCTGAGTTCAAATCTAGCCTCAGACACTTAACACTAACTAGCTGTGTGACCTTGGGCAAGTCACTTAACCCCAATTTCCCTGCTCTCCCAACTCCAAAAAGTGGAGAGAGAGAGAGAGAGAGAGAGAGAGAGAGAGAGAGAGAGAGAGAGAGAGAGAGAGAGAATAACTCCTGACAAGTCGTGGAATTGCAGAAGAGAGCAGAACTAGGGAGCCCAACTGGGTGACTTGCACCCTGATTATAACAGGAGAAGGAGAGAAAGGACAGTGAAGTCTGGCCATACAGAAGGAGAGTTGCTTTGGCTATCTGTGTTCTCTCCATATCTGCCTCCCTACCAGTGTACTCTACGTTTATGCCCACTCTTCTCAATGCTGTGGGATGTATTTGTGGGACTGTGCCCCTTTGTTTATGACTTGATTGTTTTGTAGCTATTGTTGTTACTCTCCCATCCTGGCAAATGTCTTTGCTTTGAGCTAAATGATAACTAAGAGCCAAAGTTTATAAAGCACTCTGAGGTTTGCAAAGCAAACCTTATAGGTCAACAAGTATTATTATTAGTAGTAGTATTTCAAATACTAGTTCTCCCTCTGTTTTCTCTCCTTGATTTTCTGTGATTACTTTAACTCAAGGGATGGGAGACCAAATCACCCCCACTACACTGGTGTGAGGAAAACCATCCTTTTCATTGCAGCTCTCCCATTTTTGAACCAAGAAAATGTTTGGTTCAAGCTCAGTCATGTTCTTCTTGAACTCAATTTCATTTAAGTTTCATTATTATAGACATATTATCTCATTTGATTCTCACTATAACTTGGTGATTCCCACAATTTTAGAAATGAGGGAAGTAAGGCTGTCAGAAGTTAAGTGATTTATCCACGGTAACAGCTAGTAAGTATCTGAGCCAGGATTTGAACTCAGGTCTTCCTCACTTCTAATCCTGGGGGCTCATGTACTTTAATTTTGAGAATTTGGACCTACTGATGTGTCTTCCCAACTTGTAATCATGCAAGTGCCAAGTTATCTTAGAGAAAATGCTACGCTTAGAACCAGCGTCCCCTGGCCTTGCTCAGTATGGTGAACACAAAAAAGGCTAGTAACCGCTGAAATAACTCAGGAAAAAATTGTGTTGATCCCATTTTATAGGAGAGAGAATTGAAGCTTAAAGAAATGATGTAATGCTCATTAACACTTAGCAGTAAAGTCAAGACTGAAACTTAGACATCGAGTTCTTGCCCTTGGATTACATATATGTGTGTGTGTGTGTGTGTGTGTGTGTGTGTGTGTGTGTGTATAGTTATATAATTTATATATGATTGAGTCTCAATTATCTATGTTTTGCTTTTTTTTTTTTTTTTTTTGGAGGGCAATTGGGGTTAAGTGACGTGCCCAAGGCCACATGGCTAGTTTTTTTGTGTTAAGTGTCTGAGGCCACATTTGAATTCAGGTCCTCCTGACTCCAGGGCCAGTGCTCTATTCACTGCTCCACCTAGCCACCCCATCTCAATTATCTATGAAAAGATTGCTGATATTGGGGCAGCTACATGGTGCAGTGGATAGAGCACTGGCCCTGGAGTTGGGAAGACCTGCGTTTAAATCCAGCCTCAGACACTTACTGGCTGTGTGACCTTGGACAAATCACTTAACCCCAATTGTCTCAAAACTTTTTTTTTTTTGCTTTTTGGAGAGGGGAAGGTGCCACCTGGCTGCCCCCTCAAAACATTAAAAAAAAAAGATCGCTAATATGCTATTTTAAAAGCGGAACTTTGACTTCTTTCTCCATACTATACTGCATATAAATCACTTTGCCCCACCAAGTTATTTTGTGTATTTTCAGCTAATGCAAACTAATTTTAATATTAATACACTAATATTCTTTTGTAGCGGCAAGCACCCCAATATCCCCAGGGTGACTGCCAACACAGGTTCTTAGATCTGCTTTTCAAAAGGAAAGCAACTCAAAATGGGTTAACAAACTTACTTTAATCAAACAAACATACATTACCTAGTTCAGGGGAACAAGGTCAGCACCCCAAACTTCAGAGTTACAGAACTTACAGATCAGACAGGCTTCCAAACTGTCCCAACATTACATGCATCAATACCAAATCACAGTTACCAGAGAGGGAAGCATCAACATCTGGGTTTTCAAAGCCGGGGGGCTCTCAACAACGGCTTCCCAGAGTCTCATCTGGTCAAATCACACAACACTTCTCAAAGTGAGCCCCAAAGCTAAGCTTCTCATCAGGGTTTATATAGTCTTCCCCTAGCTCAGAGAATGTAACAATCTCCTTGACCCACTGCCCAATCACAAAGTATCAAGGTGTGGGCCTTCCTGAAAAACAAGCCTCCCACCACAGGCTCCAGGAGCACTTAAGCTAGGGGCAGGGAAGATCTTTAAATTTGCATTTCCATTACATCTAGGTGAGGCAATATAGTATACTTCAAAGAGAGAGAGACTAGAAGTCAGAGGAGACTGGTTCAAATTCGGTTTCTGATCCATACTGACCGGGTGACCCTGGGAGAGTCACATAACCTCTCACGATCCCAGGCAATTCTTTGAGACTCTGAGTTGCAGAGCTCATGCAGATCTGTAGAGATAAAGGAGATTTACTCATCATGAGCTCCCAATGCCAGTAAAATCACAGTTCTGGTTTAAAAAAATGTCAACTGTCCCCTGAAACTACCTATCTTACTGGAGTTTAAGGCAGCAAGATGACATGGTGAATAGAGTGCTGGGTCTGGAGTCAGGAAGTCCTGAGTTCACATCTGGCTTCAGACACTTAACTGTGTGGCCCTTGGTAATCACTTAACCTCCATCTGCCTCAGTTTCACCAATGTTAAATGGTTATAAGAACACCTGTCTCTAAGGGGTTGTTCTAAGGATCAAATGACATGATACTTGTAAAGCACTTAGCCCAGGGCCTGGTACACAGTGGGCATTTAATGAATGTTTCCTTTCTTTAAGGACTGTGGAATTCATTTTCATGAACATCACAGTGGGGACACTGCAATGTATGCCTTGAACACTATAGGCATCTAACACTCGTGTATATCTAGGTACAGCCTAAAGCCTCAAAAATAAAATTGGGATTTTATGCATCATTTTAAAAATTTCTATTTTTGAAAGACAACTTAGTTGCTAATTTTTTTAAAATTAAGTTTAGTTTTTAGTTTCTTTAGCTTTATGAACAAAAATAACATACTTTATACTTACATATCCTCTTATTCCCTTATATATTGAATACTCTTGAATATTCAGTAGTTGTCTCTAAAATTTTTTCCTGGGTGTTCTCTAATGAAATTTGATGTGAAATTTGGTGTTTTATAAATACATATTAAATGGGATTTCTTGATTTGAATTAAGTATAAACTGAACCAAAGCAGAATTTTAAAATTAAAGCCTATTTGTGCTTTTTAAAACTTCATTATATATTCCAAAGTCCCCCAAAATGGTTTTATGGATTATTTACTGTTTAAGTAGATGCCCTGGTTCCCCTTCCATTGGTATAGACACCAATTCAGTGTTATCTGAATCCCCTTCTCCCTTATTGCGGTGGGGAGTCTCCACGTACCCTGTACCCTGTACCTCTGTCTGTTCCTCTCTGCTGAGCAGAGAAAATTCTCTCGAGTCCTCAAAGTAGGGTGGGGAGCCTGGTTTCCCCCACTGCCAACAGCATTAGTGAAACCAGCTGGAAGTAGAGTCATTAGGCAAGACTATGGGAAGAAAAGCAAATGAGATCTCTTGCCCCAACCTGGTTCTTACAGCATAAGGAAGATGCATGAACCATACCAGCCAGCAGAGGAAAGAAATCCAGGAAAGTCACCAGCCCTTGCCAAATGAAGAGTGCTGGCATTACCAGAGTTAGGGCTGGAGGATTTAAATGGAAACACATTCTTAACAAGTAAATTCCAAACACGTCCCTTCCTGTCCTCCCCTCCACCGCACCCTCATGCCCAGGTCCTAGGCTATAGGATACCAATGTTCTCCACTTATTTCTAGTTTCATGAACAATTTGAAGCACCACCCTTCTTCTAGCTGGTGTTCTCTTCCACCCAAGGGGCAAGAATACAGAAAATCCCAATGGGATACTTCCTACAGCAAGCTGAGCTTTCCCAGTCTCCTCTTTTCCAGCCCCCAAGTCAAATGCTTACGTGTGTTTTACTCTGAAGTCTGCACATTTGTGAAACAGACCAGTTCTGCCTATCCCTAAAGCTCTGAAGCTCTTACTACACAAAGCACATTTTAAAAATATGTAGCTGATAAAAGACTTGCTGCCTCTGCCACCAGAGAGCAAATGGGGTAAGGAGGTGAGAAGAAATTCAGCCTAGATTAGGGCAGGCCTGATCAATCAGAGTTGGAGGGAAAGAGGTTGGGAACACTTCAAAAATGAGACTCGGGGCAGCTAGGTGGCACAGGGGATAGAGCATCAGCCCTGGAGTCAGTAGGACCTGAGTTCAAGTCTGGTCTCAGACACTTGATACTTACTAGCTGTGTGACCCTGAGCAAGTCACTTAACCCCAATTGCCTCACCAAAAAAAAAATGACAAAAAAATTGGACCCAGGGATTATTTGTGGATTCTAGGATGGTTAGAGAACAATTCATCTGAAAATGATCTGAAGGTTCTAGTGGACAGCAAGCTCAATGAATCAATGGTGTCATATGGCAACTAAGAAAATGAATGGGATTTTGAACAGCATTTAAGAGAAGCACTTGTTATTGTTCCATAGAGTCTGACTCTTTGTGACCCCATGGATCATACTGTCCATTAGGGTTTTCTTGGCAAAGATACTGAAGTGGTTTGCTATGTCCTTCTCCAGTGGACCAAGGCAAACAGAAGTTAAGTGACTTGCCCAGGGTCACATAGCTGGTTAGTGTCTGAGGCAGGATTTGAACTCATGTCTTCCTGACTCCAGACTTGGCACTCTATTCACTGATCCCCTAGCTGCCTCTATGAGAGGAAGAGTGTCCAGCAATTAAGGAGGTGATAGTCCTGATGTATTCTGCTCTGGTCAGAACACATAAGAAAGTAATTCTGGGCATCACACTTTAAGAAGGAAAGGAGTAAGCTAGAGAGTGTACAGAGTAGGGCAATGAAATGACAAAGAGCCTGCTGTTCGTGTCACATTAAGATCAATCCATGTAGCCAGGTAAGTTTCGCTTGAAGAAGAAAAAAGTCAGGGGTAACTGTTCCCAAGTATTTGAAGAGCTAGGATACGGAAGAAGGATAAGCTTTATTTTATTTAAATCCTAAAGGGAAGAAGTTGAACAATAGATGTTAGGATTCTACGACAGCAATTGGCTATCTCAGGATGAATGGGATTTGGATAGAGGACAATGGGGTACTCTATTCCAGGCCGATAGAATCACTTGAGCAAAGAGAGAAGGCAGGGCTATTTCACCCCCACTCCTGCTACCAAATTGTTCATTCCTTGAGGGCAAGGACAATGCCTTCCACAAAGATGCTTGATAAAAGTTTGTCGAGTGAGTCTGGTAAACAAACATACAAGGGGAGTTTATTGGACAGTGATCAGACCAACCTAGCTTAAACAGACTCTAAATATTGGAAGTAGCAGGAGATAGTGGGAGTCATTTGTGTGTATGTGTGTGTGTGCAGGGACTCCTGTTGGATGAATGTGATAGAAATGTACTGGATGCCAGCTCAATCCCATTTTCTGGGAAGAGATTACAGAAAAGATAAATCCAAAGATAAGTGATGAAGGTGGGAATACTTTTAGAATAGTCTCTTAGGTGAATCTGGGATTTTATAATTGTAATAACCTGAGACTAACAACCCAGACTTTAGGTTCTGTTTGTCTAATCTCTTCCCTATCACAAGACCAAGCAAAGCAATAACAACAAAAATTCCACCTTCAAAATTTTACCAATAAATTATAACACTTGGAATCCTTGGTCATTTCTTCTAAGATGAAGGTTCTTAACTTTTTTGCATGTGACTCTGACTACCTTGGCAGTCTCATGAAAGGTATGGACCCCTTCTCAGAACAGTGCTTTTAAACACACAAAATATAATACAGAAGGGTCGGCTAGGTGGCGCAGTGAATAGAGCACTGGCCCTGGAGTCAGAAGGAGCTGAGTTCAAATCTGACCTCAAGACACTTAACACTTACTAGCCATGTGACCATGGGCAATTTACTTAACCCCAATTGCCCTGCCCTTCCCCCTCCAAAAAGAAAAAAATCTATCTATCTATCTAATACATGAGATTGCAAAGGAGGATATTTCAATAGTCCAAGAGGTGATGAGATCTTGAGCTAAGGTGGAAACAGTGTGAGTGGAGTGAAGGAGGTGTGTGTAAGGGATATTATGGGGACAGAAGTGATGGCATTTAGCAAACATTAGAGATGTGAGGTAGGCAAGAGAAAGGAACTGAAGGTGAAACTGAGGTAGCAAATCTTGAGAAACTGGAAAGATGATGGTGCCATTGACAGGAACAAAGAAGTTTAGAAGTTTTGGGGAAACATCATGAGTTTTGTTCTAGACATGTTGAGTTTGCAATGTCTACAGCACATCCAGTTAAAATTTTTTTAAAACAAGAAAAACAGAGAGAAACTAGTCTGCTTCAATCTGCACTCAGACACTATAGTTCTTTCTCTGGATGTAGATGGCATTTTCAATCATGAGTCTTTTGGAATTGTCTTCGATCCTTGTATTGCTGAGAAGAGTTAAATCTATCAAAGTTGGTCATCGCATGATATTGCTATTACTGTGTGCAATGTTCTCCTGATTCTGCTCACTTCACTAGCACTGATCATCACATCAGTTCATATAAGTTTTTCCAGGTTTTTCTGAAGTCCGCCTGCTCACCGTTTCTTTCTTTTTTTTTTTTTTTAAGAGCAATTGGGGTTAAGTAACTTGCTCAAGGTTACACGGCCAGTCATTATTTGTGTGTGTGTGCTCATTTTCTGAGGCCGGATTCGATCTCGGGTCATCCCAACTCCAAGGCCGGCGCTCTTACTCACTGCACCACCTAGCCGCCCCGCTTGCTCACCATTTCTTATGGAATAATAGTATTCCATCACATTCACATACCACAACTTGTTCAGTCATTCCCCAATTAATGGGCATCCCCTCGATTTCCAATTCTTAGCCACCACAAAAAGAGCTGCTATAACTTTTTTATGATCTCTTTGGGATACAGACCCAGGAGTGGCATTGCTGGATCAAAGGGTATGCACAGTTTTATAATCCTTATAGTTCCAAATTGCTCTCCAGAATGGTTGGATCATTTTGTGCTGTATATATTTATATGTACTTGTTATCTCCTTCGTTAGAATATAAGCTCCTAGTGAGTATGGATTGTTTTATTCTTTGTACTCATATCCCCATTGCCTAGTACAACATCTGAAATACAGCAAACATTAAAAATGTTGGTTAATAGATACCTAGATGTAGTTAGTCCTTGTGCCTTTTCTCTACTAAACCACTCCCCCACCCAGCATTTTCTTTATATATAAAATGAAAGGTAGGGGTGTTGAAGTAGTTGATCCCTTCAGTTCCTTGCACTCTAAATTTTATGATCCTACAAGGTAATGTGAATCAAGTTTGGAAACTTTGGGCCAGTAGCCTATAGGTTTAACTGAGTGGGGGAAGGCTGAAGAGAGTAAGTAAGACCTGGACAAAAGTCACGTTCGGGCCAACCTCCTTAGAGAAACTTATTATAGACTAAGTCCTTGACTACTACTCAAGAAGATTTGAGTTCAAATCCAGCCTCAGATGCTTATTAGCTGTGTTCTTCTGGGCAAGTTACTTAACTTCCATTTGTCTCACTTTCCTCAACTATGGGGGGGGGGGTAACAATAGTAACCTAGTGTTGTTGTGAGGGGCAATGAAATAATATTTGTATCAAGTGCTTAGTGCCTACATAATAGGAGCCATATAAATGTGTATTCCATTCCCTTCTCCCTATTCGGAAAGGATTGGAGAGATGGCAAACACTTTGGTTTGGTTCCCAAAGTTCTCACATTACTCTAGCACTTATAGTATTGTCCAGTAATAAAGGAAGTACCATTCTCCTAATGAGCTAAAGCACCCTCCTATCACCCTGTCCCCACTGCCATCTGACTGCCTGTGGTCAATAAGGAATGCTGAGGAGAGGGATACCAAATGCCAATGAAATGTAATGTATGATAATGAATGCTTTCCTGGGGTCAGGATTGGGAGAAGAAACAGGGGGTCTTTGTGACATTCTGAATCTAGAGAGACTTGTGTTGTGGAATACTTTGGTTAAAGCAGTCACTTTCCCCATGTGAAGGAATAGGCTTGCCAAATGATGAAGAAGGCTTCAGAATAATACCTTAGCTGGTCTGGTCATTTTCAAGATAGGCTAAAGTTGGATAGTGCTAATAAATATGCAACTCTAAAAATATATACACGGAGCTGCTGGTTTAGGGTTAGGGAGGGAACAGCTGAACTGAGTAGAGCTAAAGGGACTGAGGGAGACCAGGAATGGGATGGGAAGGGACATTACCATCAGGTCACACTTATATGTACATATGTATTCATATATGTGTATATATATGTATCTTCTGGTGGATAAACACATACATGTGAATGCATATGTGTATGTATACATATGTATATGTGTGTATATGTGCATGTGGGTGTGTATTTGTAGTCCTGTCCTGAACATATCTGAATGATGATATTTTCTGGGAACTAGGAAGTATCCATATCATTATGCCAATATTAATGGAAACAGACTGACCTCTGGGTGGTCTAATCAATTGTCTTACCCTCCTGCCCAGTAGCTGAGACAGACCATTTACGTTTTCTCTCTTCATTTCAGTGTATTTTCTCATCCCTACCACCTCACCCCCTAATAAGCATAGGCTTCCTTGGACACATATTAAGGATCCCCTCCAACCCCCAAAAGACAAACTCTGTCCAGTATAGAGGTGACCCTAGATTCTTAAAGGTGAAGCTAGTGTTATACAAGCCTTGAAAGCTCCTACCAAGCTGGAAGTATAGACTTCAAGGATAGGCTCAAGAGCAAATGTCATTCCATGACAAACTATTGCCCTGTTGCCCCAGAGGGTTCACTTCTCAGTGGTGAATAGTTTGGTTTCAGGATTTTGTGTTGAGGGTGGAGGGGCTGTAATCCACATCGGTGGAGAGAACACCCACACTGATAAAGTCACTGAGATTAAGAAATATCAAAGTAGATTTGACAAGACTAATAAGAAACATAAGGAGGAAGGGGTTAAAGAGTCAAAGGTGGTGAAAGGGGGGAAAATGTAATGGGAAAGCATTTAATGAGAGGAAATTTGAAGTGTAGGAGAGGAACACTGTGGGGATAAGAAGTGGGATCTTGTTTCAGATGCAGACAGCAAAATGGAAAACAGAAAGAGGCTGACTTGGGCAGAAGGGCACAAAGAGCAGTTAGAAGTGAGGAATGGAAGAAACACATGGAGCCAAAGGAAGAGTAGGAGGAAGGGAACAGAGGGCCTGGTTTTCTCTGTGGCAAAGCCTGCCAAGACACCTACACATGGGATTGTATAATTCCTTGTGCCCGTCACAGCCTGCATAATAGGAAAGAGCTGAAATATGACTACCATTCACAAAAAACTAAATCAGATATTTCTTTAAGTGAATCCAGATGAGGGCACAACAGTTAGGTAGTCCAGTGGATAGAGCACTGAACTTGGAGTTAGGAAGACCTGAATTCAAATCTGGTTTAAGTCATGTACTAGCTATGCAGTCTTGGTTAAATGACTTAATCTCTGTCTGACTCAGTTTCCTTATCTGTAAAATGGAAGATAAGGGCAGCTAGGTGGCACAATGGATGGAGCACTGGGCTTGGAATCAGGAAGACACATACTGAGTTCAAATCCTGCCAGAGGCATTAACTGTTTGAGTCCAGGTAAGTCACTTAACTCAATTTTCACATCTATAGAATGGGCTTGAGAAGAAAATGATAAACCACTGCAATATCTTTGTGGCAAAGAACTAGTCACAAAGTCAGACGGGACAGAAACAACTCAACAACAAAACAACAAAAAAGTGGGGGATAATAATAAAACCTGCCTCTCAAGGCTATTTTCAGGACAAAATGAAATAATCTCTGTAAAGTACTTTGAAAACCTTAAAGTGCTAAATAAATACTAGATATTATTATTATCATCATTAATTATTATGAACCAATGGCCAGTGTCACTGAGAGAATGTCTTTTCTATGTTCTGGCATACTGTGGGAATTCAACAAAATAGCTACCAGAGAAAGCAGTTTGATGTAGTGAATAATGAGCTACCTTTAAAGCCAGGAGGAGCTGAGTTCAAGTTCTGCTTCTGACTCAAACAGGCTAAGATATGATGTGCAAGTCTCAATGCTCTAGGCAATTCTCATACAAATTGCAGAAAAGGTACCTAACTGATCTGGTAGTGAGTTTCCTCACTGTGTGCTCCCTGTACCAATGAAATCACAGGTAGAGTTCCTGTATCCACCCACTTTAAAAAGTGTGAAGTTGATACTGCAATGCCATTAAACATTGCAAAGGAATCTGAAGAATTATGTAGCCATTTAAAAAAGCATTTCTTTGCAGCAATAAAATTTCCAATGCAATGGTAAAAGCTAAACAAATTTTGAAGAACCTTTAGAAATGGATTTCCTCCCACTGAGACAGATTGATTTCTCTTCCTTCTGTAATCAAGGCTGATCATTGCCCATCCTTTGAAAAATCGCTTCTTCTGTACAGTTAAAGACAGATTTTGAGTCACAAAATCCCTTTACATACATTGTCTTCCTTGATGTAAACTGAGCTTTGCAGTTCAAGGAGACCTCTCCAACCACTTTCCCATCCTAAAGGATTAAAAAGAAAAAAAAAAAAATCTTCTGATGAGTTATTTGTAAGGAAATTTTGCCCTCTAGCTTTCAGTCTTCCAAATTGAACAAGATGATGAGGCACACTTTTATTTGAGCCAATAAACTGATAGACAGCACCATCTAGTGGCCTAATTTCATAAAGCAAGTCGAATAAGAAAAAATCAAAGTTATGAGAGAAATTATAATGAAATCTCTTTCCTATATGAAGAGGTTGTTGATAAATGAGTTTTCCAACCAATAGTAGATTTCATGCTTGAATTATTTAAAATTTCCATGACTTATAACATATTATCTACATTTTTTTATCCTCTGGTTAAGAGGGAAACTTAGGGTTAGATTACATCTCCTGGTCATCTATTAAAAATTATACCATAGTCACAAATCCATAGGATATTAGAGCTGGAAAGGTCCCATAAAGTATCTAATCCATCATCTTACAGGTAAAGGAACTGAGACTAAGAGAAGCTTCCTAGTGTGATTTTGGGCAGCACAAATGGTGTGCAGAATGAAGGAAATGGTTGTACCAGTCTTGGGCCCTGGCCAGGTTGTTCCTGGTTATTGTGTTCAGTCCTAGATGCCACGTTTCTAGGAAAGAAGTGAACAAAACAGAATGCATTCAGAAGAAGACAGTCTGAAATGGGAAAGGATTGGGAATTTATTCTGAAAATGAGAAGACTTGGACAGACACATAGCAGCTGGCTTCACGTCTTTGGAGGGCTGTCACATGGGAAACGAATTAGATACGACTAGCTACCAGAGGCAAAAGTAGGAGTATTGGGGGATGTTGCAGACGACCAGATTTTGGTTAGATTTAGATGGAATGGGTCATTTTAGGAGTCAGTGAAACCCCTATCACAGTAGGTAAATGAAGAGTGCTTGATTACTTGTCAGGAATATTATTGGAGGCATAGCTGGTCAGGTACCAGCTTGATGACATCTCTAGGCCTCCTTAATTCCGAGATTCTGTAATGCTAGTGTGGAGAGGTTAAGATATGTTGGTGTGGGGGGATGAGGGGAATGGGACAAAGGTCAATTTTGTTGTTGTTCAGTCATTTTCAGTGGTGTTCAACTCTCCATGACCCCATCTGGGCTTTTTTTGAGAAAGATATTGGAGTGGTTTGCCATTTCTTCTCCAGGTCATTTTAAAGATGAGGAAACCAAAGAAAACAGGGTTAAGTGACATGCCCAGGGTCACATAGATGAATCTTCCTGTGTCTAGGTCTGATATTCTATCCACTGAGCCATCTAGCTGCCCCTACATTGAGCTTGCAGTCCACTAAAACCCCCAGATCTTCTTCAGAACAACTACTATCTATGTCTCCCCGGAATTAGCCTTGTCAAGTGAATTTTTTTTAATCTAGTGCTTTAGCGTTTCGGATCCTGACTCTGTCATTTAGTGAGTTAGCTCTCCACACTCTGCTATTGAATGCTGTTATAGGAAGTCGCACAAAGTATAGACTATGTCTTACTATTATTACTGCATCTGTGATTTCACTGATGTAGGGAACTCCTGGTGAGGAAATTCCCTCTATCAACATAGATCAGAAACTATTCTGGAACTTAACATCTCATTAGCCTGGACTTTGGGGGCAGCAAATGACTTACCCACAATCGCATAACCTAGTATGTAGACTTGTGAGACTTGAACCCAGTCTGATTATTAGGTTGGGTCTCGGTGCTACACCATGCTCTACCTCTTGCTTAATTTAGATTATCTAATTCTATTGGACTCTTACTTCTAAATGACAATCCTATTATTCTTTTCTAATTGATTCTGCATCAGGGGTCCCATAATGTCTACTCCAATTTCTCCTTCTGTTAAGCCCCCTCCATCATCCCTTACCCATCTCTTACTATTCATAAAGTACATAATACAATGCCTGGTGCATGGTAGGCACTATAGAGATGCTTTGTTGTTTAGTCTTTTTTCAGTTGTGTCCATCTCTTTATGACCCCATTTTGGGTTTTCCTGGCAAAAATACTGGGGTGGTTTGCCATTTCCTTCTCCAGCTCATTTTATAGAAGAGAAAATTGAAGCAAACATGGTTAAGTGACTTAGAATCACAAAGCTAGTAAATGTCTGAAGCAAATTTGAACTCAGATCTTTCTGACTCCAGGCCTGTCACCCTATCCACTGCACCACTTAACTACCCTTAGAAATGCTGTTTCTTCTTCTTCTTCTTCTTCTTCTTCTTCTTCTTCTTCTTCTTCTTCTTCTTCTTCTTCTTCTTCTTCTTCTTCTTCTTCTTCTTCTTCTTCTTCTTCTTCTTCTTCTTCTCCTTCTCCTCCTCCTCCTCTTCCTTCTCTTATCTCTCCCTCTCACTCCCTTCCCTGTCCTCCTGCTCTCCTCTCCTCCTCCTCCTCCTTCTTTTTTTCCTTCCAGACAGTTGGAAAATTAGGACTAGAGTTCCAGAAAGAGATTGGGACTGGATATATAGGTTTAGGAGCCATCTGGATAAAGATGATAATTGAATCCACAAAGTAATTACCAAAGAGCAATGTATAGAGAGTAAAGAAATGAAAGCCCAGGACAGAGTCAAAGAGTTCACTTACAGTACACACTCACTGACATAGTATTACTTTCATCTCCTGAGCCCTCACCGCTATGCTTCACATTTACCCAAAGCCAGTCACAGCAATACCATTGACTCTTCAATACCAAACATTCACTTAATAAGGCAAAGGTAAGAATTATTACAACATTTGTTCATTAGAAGGCAAAAACAGGGAGAAAAAATATACAGCATTTGCTTAGTAAGAGGCAAGAATAGGAATAATACAAGCAAAACATTTCATCCATAAACATGAGTTGTACTCTGTGGGAGATAGTGAGAGGTGCATGACTAAGGAAACTCAAATGCCTGGGGAAGGTGAGGACTCGGGACAGCAGTCCCTTTCGTCCTGGATCTCTTTAGATAACAATCTGCAACACATACCATGGGTAGGAAAACTTCTTTGCTAACTTTTCCTTTTTAGGTCCTCACAGCTCTGCGGCTATGCAAACCCACTTTTCTGCTAGTCTTGGACACTGAAGCAATGACAAATTCTTTTAGCACACAGCTAGCCTTGACAAGATACCAAGAAAGTGTTACTATTTTTCAATAACTCTCTTGTCAGATCTGCTCTGGGTCTCTGAGCAATCTCTAATTCTACAGTAGTGGGGGGGTGATAGGTCCATGAAGACTTTCCCTAGCCAGGTCTTGACATAACAAGGGATTTGCATTGTTCAATAAGATCTTCAGCAAAGTCAAATCTCTTCACACAGCAAAGCAGATGCAAAACCTGTTTTTTCCCCTACATTTTTCTTTCTCAAACCAGAGAAGGCAATAAAGGGCAACACAGACCACCCCACCCCAGCCCCAAGGTTCTCCTCTCTCATGATATTTTTAGGTGGCTCTAGGATCAAGGAGCTCAGATAGGTCTCCTTTGAGTTTCAGGATTAAACTATCTTCCAGCGAGTATTGAAAAATGTCATGTGATTTAATAATTTTAAAAATTGGTAATATTTAAGAGAGTTCTGAAGAAGTAAGATATCAAGGCATTGATAAGTAAATTGAAGTAGAAGTAACATGTATATTGAGCTGCTTCTTCTAGTAACATAACTGTGAAAGGAAGAGTGATAGGATGAAAACTCAAAGGAATGGCAGATTAGAATTTGTTGTGAATATTTAGAAAATTAATTCTAATTTGCCTGCATTAAAAATACTGTATACTAAAAGTATAAAATACTGTATGCTAAAAGTATAAAATAAAATAAAGAAAATAAAGATGATAGAATATTTACATTTCAAGATTAGAAAACCATTGATAATGATACTTCATTAAAGATTCTGAAACGTTATATTGACTGAGTCACTTTCTGGAAAACAGTACATTTTCCATTGTGGATTTCCTTTATTGAAAAGGTAGCTCCGTTAAATACAAGGGTTTTAAAGGAAATGAATGACATCACCTGTTACTGCTTCATTACACCACTTAGTTGGTGTGTATTATTAAATGTACTTTCTGTACAAAAATAAAATCATTGCCTAATTATTATGAAGCCATGAGTTTTGAGTTATTTCTGAAAACATAAATCCCTTAACCAGGCATATAAGACCTTCCATAAGTTAAAACTCCTACATAAACTTTCAGCCTTAACTTCACTGTGCTCTCCTTAGTGCACTCTTGTTTATTAATCAGTCAGTCAATAAACATTTATTAAGCACTTATGAGTGCTGTGCTATGGTAGGGTATGTGTAAGCCAGGTACTGTGCTAATCTCTAGGGATAGAAAGAAAAGCAAAAACATGGCTCCTTTCCTCAAAGAGCTCACATTCTAATAGGGAGAAACAACATGCAAATCATCATACATTCAAGTTATATGCTGTATAAATGTAAGGCATTGGTATTGGGAGAGAGGAGTGGAAGGACCAGGAAAAGCCTCCTGTAGCAGGTGGGATTTGAATTGAGCCTTGAAAGAAATAAATCCTGGAGGTGGAGGAGAAGGAGACATTCCAGGCATGGAGGACAGCCAGTGCAAAAATATGTTGTCTGGACATGTAGTAGAGTGTATGAGGAATAGTAATGAGGCCAATTTGTTGCATTTATAATATGCAAAGAGGGGAGTAATGTGCAATAAGGGAAACTGGATCTAGGTCATCAAGCCTAAAATTGCCTCCTTGCTACTGCCACCTAGTTCTTCCAGTGGTGATAAGAACAAATTGAATCCCCTTTCTCTTCAATATCCCTTTAAATACTTGAAATCAGCTTTTGTGTGATCCCTAAATCTTCTATTCTCCAGAGTAAGCATTCCCAGTTCCTTCAAAAGATTCTCATATGACATGACCTCAAGGTCCTTCATCATACTAGTTGGTCTCTTCTGAACACCCTCAGGGGTGGGGAACCTGTAGCCTTGAGGCCATATGTGGCCTTCTAGGTCCTTGGGTGCTGCCTTTTGACTGAGTCCAAGTTTTACAGAACAAATCCTTTTATTAAGGGAATTTGTTTCTGTGAAGTTTGGATTTAGTTAAAGGGCTGCACTTGAGGACCTAGAGGGCCACATGTGGCCTCGAAGCTGCAGGTTCCCCACCCCTGCTAGTCCTTTCTAAATTGTGACATCCAGAACACTCTCTTCAACTTAATAATAAGTTATTACTTAATAATTTTCTAATTTGTATGAGAGTTACTTATATACATCTCATCCCACCTTGGGACTAGAAAGTTATCAAGGGCAAGAAATATTGTTCATCTTTATATTCTTAGTATTTGGCATGGTACCCTCTGCATGGTAGGCACTTAATGTTTATTGAGTCAAATTGGTGAATAATTTCCCAATCCATTCCTATACTCAAGTAGTCCTGTTTGCAACCAGCAGCATGTTTTTACAAAACCCTTTGTCATTAATTCCCACTCTCTCCTACTTTCTTCCAATCAGTGCCAAAGAGGTGATTCTTCTTACAAGGTCAACCCTTACCATTTTCATCAGTAGATTGCATTCACATTCACCCCTTCCCAACCCCTTGAGTCTTCAACTTCTCCCTGTCAATAAGTTCTTTCTCTCCTGCCTTCCCTATTGTATTAAAAAGATCTCACCGGGGGTGCTTAGGCGGCGCAGTGAATAGAGTAACAGCCCTGGAGTCAGACACTGGCCTCAGATACTTAACACAAATCTGGCTTCAGACACTTAACACAAAATCTAGCCATGTGACCATGGGCAACTCAACCCCAATTGCCCTCCAAAAAAAAAAAGGTCTCACTAAACTCCATAATCCCCTCAATCTACTGTCTTATATCTTTTCTACATGGAGCTCAGCTGTGTATTTAATGGGTCAGGATCTAGATAACTGTCTACTCCCACTTAGTTTCAGTAACCCACCTCCTGTAGCTTTTGGTCATTACTCTGCTGCTCCCTTCCGCTCCCTTAAGCCTCTACCTGACACAAGTGGAACATGGAAGTTACCATAGCTCTTCTGGCTCATCCAGCCCAATGGGGGCTTGGCTCTGGGTCGGCAAGGTCACTGGCTTGGGATCTGCTGCCATCTCTTCCATGTGTCTCACTACTGCCCACTTTTTACTTCTCCTTGCTGTTATATCATTTCCTGTTCTGCCTTCGAATGAATGCAGTCTCTTGATTCATCTACAATAGATCTGATTCCTAGAGCCTGAAGCTTCATGGGAAATGTAGTTCTGATCCAATATTCTCACATTTGTCGTGCTGCACACTGAGAAGTGTAGGTTCACCTTCATCTGCCCCTTGTTGCATTTAGCCTGGAGAAGAGAGGATTTAGAGAGAACAATGATCACTGTCTCCGAATATTTGAAGTGTTTCCATGTGGAAAAAAGGTTTAGGTTTCTGATTGGCCCTTGAGGGCAGAACAAGGAACAATGGAAGTTACAAAGAGGGGAATTTCACCTTAATGTATGGAAAAACTTCTAGGGACTGGATCTCTCCCAAAATGGCATAGTCTACTACAGGAGGTAGTAAGGTCCCTATCATTGGAGACTTCAGAGAAACCTGGTGATCACTTGTGGTCTAGGGAGCTACAAATCATGAGTGATGAGGGAAGGAGCTAGAGAGGAATTCTACCTATCTGCTCCTGTGTTCCCTGTAGCAGATTAGTATGAGCAGTGACTTCTAACTAGTATTATAGAATCCTAGAGTTGATAGGGACCTCAGATGTCATCTAGTCCAATCCCTATCTCCAGTACAAAGCCTCCACATAGTGTAATAATCTCTAATTGTAATGTTAATGGGAGTTGAAGATCTTCCCTACCCATTAATAGACCTCACCTGGAACTCAACAAGGAAAGCTTGCTTAGGGGAGGCTTGTTTTCCAGGAAGGCACACAACTTTTGTTACTTTGTAGTTAGGCAGTGGATCACAAGGGTTGTGATGTCCTCAGGACCTGAAGAAGTGTGTATATACTCTGAGGTTAGCACTTTGCTTTGGGGCTCACTCATTGGCAGGGTGTTTGCATGATTTAGCCAGAAGAGACTGTGGGTAACTATTAAGGAGCCTCCAGCTTTGAAAACCCAGATGTTGGTGCTTCTCTCTCTGGTAATTATGTATATATGTAATGTTCAGACAGTTGGAGCTGTCTGTTGATCTGTGATGGATGTATTATTTGGTCAGACAGTTAAAAGTCCTGTCTGTTGGTCTTTATACTATTATTTCTGCTTGTAATTTCTGTCTGTATTTTCTCTGAAGCTTAGGATGCTGACTTTTTCCCCTGAACTAAGAAAAAAAATATATATAGAGAGAGAGAAATGTGTGTGCTTATGTATATGTATATATATTGTGTGTGTGTGTATTTTATTAAAGTAACATTGTTGACCCCTTTTGAGTTGATTTCCTTTAGAAAAGCAGATCAAAGAACCTGTGCTAGCAGCCCTCCTGTGTGCTGCTGTTATTGGTCTTATACCCTCACAGCAGCTGCAAGTAGCATTATTGTTACACTAATATAATATATGATTTGATATAACATAATGTAACATAATAAAACAGTTTAACATAATACCATATAATATATAACAATATTTATATAACACTAAGGTTTGCAAAGTACTTTGCTTATATGATCTCATGTGATCCTCACAACAATCCTGTGCTATTATTTCTTCATTTTTACAGATGAAACTGAGGCTGAGAAAGATTAAGCCATTTTCCCAGTATCACAAACTGCTAAGTATCTTGGGCAGGATTGTACTTATATCTTTCTTATTCCAAGCCCATTCACTCGTTTTGCTTGACTTTTTTCTGTAGAAATGAACTCACTGCCACCCAAAGCAGTCTATTCTATTTTTACATAACTCTGATTCTTAATAAATTCATCCTTATATTGAGGCAAAATTGCCTCCTTACAATTTCTAACCATTGGTATTTGGCAGCTAAAAAATTTAGTGGATAGAGCCCTGGACTTGGAGTCAGGAAGACCTGAGTTCAATAGCATCACACATTTATTAACTGTGTGACCCTGGGTAAGTCACTTAAACCTCTGTTTGTCTCCGTTTCCTCAACTGTAAAATGGGAGTAATAACAGCACTTACCTCAAAGGGTTGTTGTGAGATGCAACTGAGATAATATTTGTAAGGCACTTACTTAGTTTAAAGTGCCTGGCACATAGTAGGAGCCCAAGAGACCCTTCCTTCCATCCTTCCATCCTTCCTTCCTTCCTTCCATCCTTCCTTCCTTCCTGTCTTCCTTCCTTCCTTCCATCCTTCCTTCCTTCCTGTCTTCCTTCCTTCCTTCCTTCCTTTCTTCCTTCCTTCCTTCCTTTCTTTCCTTCCTTCCCCAGAGCCAAATAGGATTAGTATACTCCATTTTCCACATGACACATTCAAACATGTGCTTATAGCTACCATGTTCCCCTTAAGTTTCATTTTCTTCCTGATGTGTGAAGTAGGGATACTTCAGTTCCTTATGGTAAAGACTGGGGAGATCAAGGCTTAGGTCTAAGTTTCTGGTCAGTGAATAGCTGCAAGTCTGATTTAATCAGCTCTATCAGCAAGAGGTCTTGGGCAAGAGGTAAAGAAAAGGATGGATGAATAGCACCAGAGGGTTACTGACTGCCACCACAAGCTGACCACTGACAGGGCAGCATGAGCTTCAGGGACACTTCATATTGTTTCACTTGTGGAAAATTACATGCTATATATTCCAAGATCATGGGGTTAGAGATACAGTAATTCAGAGAGATAAGATGACAAATAAAGAGGCAAAGAGTTAATGGTGTGTTGCCTTGTTGAGCAGAGCTTGCCACGCCTCATTAGATTTAAAAGAGTTATCCGAGATAGGGTAATTATCAGAGACAGTAAAACTGTTGTATTAAAAGATAAAAAGCTAGTATCATAGAAAAAATAATTAACTGCTTAATAGGGCAGCTACCAAGCAGAGCTGTCTGGAAATCAAAAGTCTGAATAGCCGCCAAGATCACTGGGGTCTGGAGTGAGGCTGTTCAGAGGCATTTGACCTTAAGGGTTATTGAGGATGTTAATCCATGCCAAATGGCTCTGGGTCTGCTTGCAGTGGCAGGTTAAGGGGACCAATAAACCTCTTCCATAGAGTTGTGTTTATTAGGAGGGAGCCTTTCCCACTGAGGCATTCCATAAAGTAGAAACACCACCAAATAGTAATAGCATGGCCACAAATGCCATGAACTCACTGTGTTATTTGGGGCAATAATAATAATTATAGCTGACATTTATATAGCACTTTATGGGTTATCAGGTACTTACATACATAATCTAACTTCCCTTCCCTCACCAACCTGTACATTTGGAGAGTAGACTATATGATCACTAAGGTCTAAATTCTACAATCCTATGATTTTTAAGTCTTAGTCCATCAATCAACAAACATTTATAAAGGATCTACTGTCTGTGTGCCAGTCACTGTGTTGGACACTGGGAATATAAGTACTCCTAACCAAAAGGAGCTTATATTCCCATAAGAGAGACAACAAATACATTTACAATGTGTACAGGATAAATATAAATTCAATAAAGATAAACGCATTCAAAGTTGTTCAATACAAGGTAATTAGGAACACTAGCAGTTGGGGTAATTAGGAAAGGCTTTATGAAGAAGGTGGTGCCTGAGTTTCATCTGAAAGGAGTAGACAACGTTGTGAGATGGAGGTGTATTGCCAAGGTAATATTCACAGCACCAATGGTGACTATGAATATGCTGGCATATTTCTGAATTGCAAAATATAACAGACTCTCCATATAGAAGACAGAACCAAAACATTTATTCGGACATCATAATGTCAAATCCCAACACCAGAAAGCCAAAATCCAACACCAGAAAACCAAATCCATCATAGCAACAAAGAATATACTTATCACTGCAAGAAGCAACACCATCCCAAAGCCTTCCCCCCCCCGCTCAGGCCTTACCACAAACAAACACTCAGAATGCTAGCTGTCTCCTTGTCTATGTCTTTTCTCTCCCCCAGCTCTAACTACTTTTACTCCCAACTTCCTCTGGGTTCTGCTCCACCCATTCAGCAAACTCCTCCCACCACAGGCTCCATGTAATTACATTTGGTCTATTAAGGGGCAGGGAATATCTTCAAATTACCATTACCAATACAGGAGGTGAGGGGGAAGTTCATTCCATGCATGTGCAAGGTCATGAAGATAAGAGATGGATTTTCATGTGTAAGAAACAAAGAGGAGGCCAGTTTGGTTAGGGGGAGGAATGCCAAGGATGCTGTAAAGAGTGGTTGGAATCAGGTGGCATAGGGTTTTAAAAGTTTAACAGGGGAGTTTATATTTTCTCTTAATAGTAATAGGAAGCTACTGGAACTTATTGAGTAGGAGAGATGACATGGTCAGATCAGTACTCAAGAAAAATTACTTTGGTAGCAGTGTGAAAAATATACCAGAATGGGAAGAGACTTGAGATAGGGAAACCAGTTAGGAAGGTATTGCAATCATCTAGATAAGAGTCAGTCAATTAGTTAGTCAACTAGCATTTATTGAGTGCTTACTATATTCCAGGCTCTGTGCTAAATGCTGAGAATACAAATTGTTGCTTGTCCTTCTTTTCAAAGAGGACTGATGACATCATGATGTTGGGGTCAGGATATAGTGTGTTTGGCCGTGCTTGATCAGTCCAATATGAGTTCAGAAGGCTCTACCACTGGCCAGGTATAAGGAGTCCATTAGAACATTTTGGCTGGAGATGTTTCTGGATTTGTGCAGCTCATGTTTCTTTTGTGCTACTGTGATTCTACATTGCTCATGGAGTATACAGTGCCTTCTTTGATGTGGGCATGTCATGAATTCTGAGTAGTTCTGTACCAGCATCTCCCTGCCCCCAAGGAGCTTACATTCTAATGGGAAATAATAGCACTTAAAAGGAAGCTGAAAATTGTGGGGGAGGAGACAAAGGTACCATGGGAGGAGGGGAATGGTGGGGAGGACATAGGGGAAGTCCAGTGTGCAGCCTAGAGAGCAAGATATGGTTGGCCTGGGTGCTTTCTTAAATGGAGGTTCTGGGAAAAGCCATTCAACCAGAGGCAGAGGCATGGGCACAGAGGATACTCTGGATGTATGAATTCCAGGGTAGAATGACCTCCTGAGATAAAGTGGTAACTGTGAGTTAAGAGAAAGAGTGAGATGTAAGAGATGGGATGGAGGTAGAATTGGCAAGATCTGACAACTGATTGGATATGTATGGTGTGAGAGAGTGAAGAACATAGACTGCAAAGCTTACAAACCTGAGAAACTATGAAAGGATGATGGTCTCTTTGATAGAAATTGGGGAGCTTAGAAGAGGGGATGGTTTAGGGGGAAAATAATGAATTTTGTTTTGGATTTGTTGAATTTAAATTATCTTGAACATCTAGCTTGAAAGGTTTACTAAGTAATTGGCAATATGGAAGTGAAGCTAAGGTGGGAGACTGGGGCTGGGTTTGTGGATTTGGGGAACATCTGCATAGAAATGATAGTTAAACCTATGGGATCTAATGAAGTTGTGGAGAAAAAGTGTTGAAGGGGAAAAGAGGGCCCAGGACAGAAACCTAGGGGGAACACTGCAAGTTAAGAAGTATCAATATATATGATGACCCATCAAAGGAGACTGAGAAAGAATAATTAGAGAGGTAGGAGACAAACCAGGAGAGAGAGAAAGACGAAGAAGAAGGAGAAGGAGGAAAAGAGAAAAAGAGAGAGAGGGAGGGAAAGAGAGAGAGAGAGAGAGAGAGAGAGAGAGAGAGAGAGAGAGAGAGAGAGAGAGAGAGATCCAATTAGAAAGAGAATATTTAGGAGAAATTGCTCAAAAAAGCAACAGATTAAGAGGGATTTGGACTGAGAAAAGACCATCCCTGAACAGGGTATGTGAGGGGGATCTGAGAGAGGGTATCCCTCTTTCCTTTCTATTAGAAAGGAAACTTGCCCCAACATGTTCCTTTCCAGATATGACATAACTAATAAATGCATCTCAGTCTGTGTCTCTGTTACTCCTACACTGCATCAAGCACCCTTCAGGGCCTTGGCCACCCCCTGCCCCATGCTTAACCTCTGCAAATCCCAGCATGGACTCCAGCTCTCAGACTTCTGGCACTCTCCCTTCTAAATTTTTGATGCTTCAAGGTCATAACCATCTCCAGTGCGCCTTCACCTAAAAGCAAGAGGAATACACACAGCAGGAGCAGCAGCTGGGCCCATGTGTTCATAGGGGATATGAAGGTAACTGTTAATCATTATTCCTTAATGGAAAAAGGAGGACCCCAAGCTATATAGTCAAGGCTTGACTTTCCACCAAATATCAGTTCCACAATGAACACACATAGCAACATACAATGAACACACATTGCTTTGTCTGGTTCTGCCAGGGGTAGGAAACCTTTGACTTCAAGGCCATGTATGGCACTCTAGTTCCTCAAGTGTCGCCCTTTGACTGAATCCAAATTTTACAGAACAAATCCCCTTAATAAAAGGATTTATTCTGTAAAACTTGGCCTCAGTAAAAAGGCTGCACCCAAGGAACTAGAAGGCTACATGTGGCCTCCAGGCAGCAGATTCCCCACTCCTAGGTTGAGGCCATTTGAATGCACCCCTCTCTGTCTCTCCTCCACTTGGTTAATAGACTGGAACCAGTTGTAGAATGTCTGCATATGCTCCAAAGTCCATATGGGGCGTGTATCAGCCGTATGTACTGAGCATGCTCAGAAGGACCAGGTTGGCCAGTCTTCCTTTACACTCTGATGTAATGACAATAGACTATAAATTCAGTGACTATAGGATCTAGCACTTTATAGATGCTCAATAAACACTATTAAGTAAACTGATTTTAAGTCTTGTTGAATAGTTGCTGCAAAATGTGTCAAAGATGGTCCTGAGGCTATAACAAATATTAGCTCTCTTTAGCTTTTGAAGTCTTTCACAACCTGACCCCAACCTACCTTTCCCAACTTATTGTGCATTCTTCCCCTTCCCACACTCTGTAGCCCAGCCAAACTGACTTGTTGTTCCTCATACACAACCCTTCTCTGCATCTTTTCACTGATCATCTTTCATGCCTGGAATGCATTCCCACCTCGCCTCCACCTTCTCGAATCCCTTATTCCCTTAAAAATTCTGTTCAAGTGACATCTACTCCATGAAGAATTTCCTGTTCCCCCAGGGGCTAGTACCTTCTTCCATAAAAACATTTACCTTTCACTTATTTTGTACAGTTATCCCTTCCATAATGCAACTTTCTCCATCACCGTTTTGATATATCTCAGGTTGGCACAAAAATTAAATGGGAATTTTGGGGGAGTTTTATGGAAGCCACAGGCAATACACAAAGGCCAGCAGATGATACAGAAAAAGTTTAAAAATTCAGTCAACCATATTTTACAATAAGGTACTATCAATACCCCATAAAAGAAAAAGAAAAATTCAGACTTCTCTGTTATGAAGAGAGGGCCAAAAAAATCTCACACAGACTTTTCAGATTGCATGCCCCTAACCTCTGTGATGTGGAAGGGATAACTGTATATATGTTGGGTGTGTGGATGGGTGTTCTGTTTGGGCCATTTGGTTAGGTCTAGATGTGGTTTACAGGGAGATAAGAACAGTCATCTGGAATCTCCATTCACTTTCCTCCTAGGGGAACTTTGAATCCTGTGAGGAGGGAAGGTTGGGACTAGAAGCTGGCCACTCTGCTCTCCTCAAAGAGGAGGGTACTAGACTAGAATCATATTTCTCTGCTCCCTTAAATATTATTCAGGTAGGGGAAGTAATTTCTTGGTTCAAGTTAAACTGCTAATCATTATTCCTTAATGGGAAAAGGAGGACCCCAGGCTAAATAGCCAAGGTTTGACTTCCCACCTAATATCAGTCCCACAATGAACACACATAGCAAATAGAAAGAGACCCACCTATCCAAGTTAAACAAAACCAAAGTCAGAGAAGCTCTACATTGTAGAATATATAACAGACAATACACAGAGTAAATGAGCTCTCCCCCTTAGAGTGAGAATCTCAGATCTCATCCAAGGGGAAATGCCCCAAAGTCTGTAGTGTAGCAAGCTCGGACTGTTGTTGATGTTGTTTGCCCTGTGTTCTTGAAGAGCACCATGATGGCATTGGGAAGGTGATAGTATGTCTTGCAGGTGAATTGGATTTAAGTGAGGCAGCGCTGTGCCACTGTCCTCTGGAGCCAGCTGGGTCCAGTGCCTAGATATAGATCAGGATGGACTAAGGACACTATTGACGTTCTGCATGGACTTGAAGAGACGCTGGAATCATGCATCTTTTCTCTTGACATTGAAGCCAGAAGAGCCAGGAGAGAAGAGATCTCTTCTGTATCTTTTCTCCTATTCTCACCAACTCTGCCACTCATGCAAGTGGGGACATTAAATAATCAGGCTCCATCAGTGAGGACAGTAGCCCATATAAATGACCCTTTGAGCTAAAGGATCCATAATTTGTGTTCTATTAATGGATAGAGAGCTGATCTTGTCCTTCCTCTGATAGATACTGGCTGTGAGACCCTTGTCAAGTCATTTAATTTGTCAGTGAACCAGGTAGTTCTCCAAGACTATAAGTTACAGATAAGGTGCCAATCTGCACTGGTGGAGGGACCTTACGTATCTGGGAGTTCCTCATACCAATGAAATCATAGGTCCAGTTCCCATCCCTATCCCAGTTTATGGTTGTCTCTACCCAATAGGACGTGAACTCCTTGAGGGAGAGACAGTTTTATTTTTGTCTCTTGATCTCCAGTACCCATCAGTTTGCCTGGAACATTGCTGATGTTTAATGAAACCTTGTTGAGTGATTGATCAATGCAGGATGCGTAAAACTTGCCAGCTTCCTGAATTCCTTATATGTGTTTCAATCTGCAAAACTAATTCTTTTTTCTTGTTTATGATTCTTGTTTATTGCAACCTCCCCATTTCCACTTTGTGCTTCTCAAGCAATTTTTAGATGATCCTAATTTTGCCTTGCACAAAGTAGATGCCCCCGTCGACTTCTATTGTGCAAGGCTAACTCTTAAAGAAAACTTTCCTCTAGGGTAGGGACTCCTTGTTTTTTTCCAGTGAGATTCCTATGGATCTGACTACTATCTACTAACAAATGGAAAAAAACAAACAAACAAACCTGCATCATTAGCAAAATAAGCTTGGTAAACTGATGCCTGGGGGTAACTGGGAAAATGATGCATTTCCTACTTTCTATAAAAGCCTGCATGAAATAAGACAGACAAAATACAACACCTGTGCTGACAGGCAAATCCTTTTATCCAGCTAGTTTTAAATCCTGCACATGGATCCTTCAGACAGGAAACTGGAGAATACAGGGTTAATATGCCCTCAAAATAAAAGATGTATCTGTATGCTTATTTTGAGGGCATATTAACCCTGTATTCTCCAAGTGCCTGTCAGAAGGACCCTTGTATGGGATTTAGAACTCTCGGTGGATAAGAGAATTTACCTATTGGAGCAGAATAATCTGCCTAGCCATGTCCATCTCATAAAATAGAAAAAGAAAGAAAACTGCCTTCAGTTTAATACTTCACATTTAATGGATTGGAAACAGCAGCTTTATAGACTAGAAGCACCGGTGCTAAAAATGGGGCTTTAAAAAACGATCTTCATCCCTCATTTCACCTCTGTGAAGCAAGTAAAGGCAGGTGATATTCCCCAAATGGAAACACCACAAAAGATGATGAGCTGGAGGAAAAAAGCTTTCTAGAGCCATTTCTGGGTGATGATTGAGACGAAACCTTCCCTTGTAAATGTTCAATAATTGACACAGTACACATATTTTCAAAATGGTAACCAATGGTATCATGAAGGAAATACCTTATTCCATTTGCACACATGTAGGATGCAAAACATAGGCAAATAATCATGTTTACTCATCATGTGTCTTGTGGGAAATGAAATAGGGAATCATAGCATTTTAGAGCTGACAAGAAGACCATAAAGATTATCAACTCCGACTTATTTATCTTATAATTGGGGCAACTATGGGCCATAGTTTAACAGTTTGTTAGCAGCAGGAAGGGACTAGAACCCAGGTCTCTGGATTTCAAGATGAGGGCTAACTCACAAGAGTGGGGAACCTGTGGCCTTGAGGCCACATGTGGCTCTCTAGGTCCTCAAGTGTGACCCTTTGACTGCCTCAAGGTCACAGGAAGCCCTCTAAGTCCTCAATCGCAGACCTTTAACTGAATCCAAACTTATTTGTTCTGTGAAATTTGGATTCAGTCAAAAGGCTGCTCTTGAGGACCTAGAGGGCCAATGTGGCCTTGAGGCTGCAAGTTCCCCACATATGGTACTGAATCAAGACCAGAGTAAAATTCAGATGCCCTGAACCCTAGCTATACAGCTATTAGAAAGCTACGATCTCTCCCTCTATCTTCCTGCAAAATGAGACCACAAACACTGACTATTTAGGCATACCACATGCACATTAGGCAATGTTTCAAAAAAGCTGAAATTTCATCCATGTGATAGCTCCCTTCATGGATATGTCATTACTCTTTTTATAACTCAAAGTATTTTGGTGAATTGCTCTGGAAGAAAAAATCATCTTTTGTCTACTTGGCCAACATTTATTAAACACAATGTGCCAGGCACTGTGCTAAGTGATAAAGATACAAAGAAAGGCAAAAGCATGGCCTCTACCCTCAGAGAGCACACAATCTAATGGTGGAAACACTATGCAAATAACTATGTAGACACCTAGTAATATATGCATAAATGGGAGTTAATCTCAGAAGAAAGGTACTTGAGGGAGACAAAGAGTGGGTGACTGAGACAAGCCTCTGTACATAAAGTGAGCTTTGAGCTGAGTCCTGAAGGAAGTCAAGAATGCCAGGAGATAGAGGTGAGGAGGGAAAGCATTCCAGGTATGGGAGTCAGCCAGTAAAAAGGCGAAAGGTTGGGAGATGGACTGTTGTATCCAAACTCATGATGAACCTTTCTATACCTAGATATACATTCCATCACTGGGATCATGCTTGAAATCTTCCCAGTTTGTGAGAAGCTTCCAAAGCCCACTTTCCTCTAACATGGAAAAAGAACTCAGGGTCACCTCTGTACCATGGTAAGAAATTTGAATAAGGTTTTAATGCATCAGATAGATCATTATAATAACTAAATATTGCAGGAGCAAACTGATACACAAACATGGGTAGTTCTTAAGATGTACAAGCATTTTCTGTTGGCAGGATCCAGTCCCAAAGCTTTCCAGAGTGACTGGATCTTGATTAATTTTAAAGACAAAGACAGAGGAAGCAGTCTATTCACTATTGCTGGCTCTCTGGAACCAGATTGTGCCTCTAATAGCCTAGGGCCATGGATCAGAAAGCAAATACTGGTAGCTAGAAGGGAATTTCATTTCCTCCATGACACCAAATATTATTGAATGTTTTTTCAAGAATTTTAATTACTCAAACAAGTACACATAAAGGTATTTTTGCATAGGTTTGGCTGGGGGTGGGGGTGGGGGAGTTGGGGGTGTGTGATGGTAAGTTATGCAGAGTATAAAGGAAAAAGTCTCCTCCTCCTCTCTATTACCTCTGCCAAGAGCAAAGTATTCATCGATGCCTTAAGATGTAAAATATTATTCTTCAATCATTCAGCAAACATTTATTAAGTGCCTACTGTGTGCCATGTACTCGGCTAAGTGTTGGAAGCACCATGCTAAGTGCTGTTTCTCATGGGGAGACATATGAATAGATGCAAAGTGAAGTAAACAGAACAAGGAAAATAATATAAATGATGATTACAACAATGAAAGGGGGAAGAACAAAAAGGAAAAGAAACACAGTGTAATCCTTATAAACCAGGTTGATTCTGAAAAAAAGGTTAGAAAATACACTTCCCTACCTTTGCAGACTAGGTGGTGCAGTGGACAGACTGCTTAGCCTAGAGTCAAAAGGACTCATCTTCCTGAGTTTAGATCTGGCCTCAGACACTTACTAGCTGTGTGACCCTGGACCAGTCACTTAACTCCGTTTGCCTCAGTTTTGTCATCTGTAACAAAGAAGGAAATGATAAACCACTCCAATATCTTTGCCAAGAAAATCCCAAATGGGGTTATGAAGACTTGAACCTGACGGAAAATGACTGAACAACAACAACCTTTGCAGAGGGATGTACTATAGGTGTGGAGTGCCCCATCAGATTGATTTGTTGGCTAGTTAATTATCCTGAGTTATTTTTCCTGCTTTGTAACAATGGGGTCTATATCTGGAAATGAAGACAATGTAAAAACAAAAAATTTTTTTAAGAATTGGAGACTGTCGAGGATGATGGAGTGAGAAGAATCTATAGAGTACAGCTGTCTTCTACATCTACTCCAACAAAGGATTGAGAAAGAGCTAGACCAAGTAGTGATTGGGAAATGCAAGGAGAAACCACAGTGTGTAATTTTTCCAGCCTATGTCAGCACAGGAAGGCAGCCTTCAAGAATCAGGTGGCATGGGACCATGTCTGTGTACCAGGATAAGGAGTAGTTGCAGGTCCAATGCATATGTACCCAAAGTTGTATAGTAAGCAGAGAGCAGGAACAAAAACTGTCTAGCCGCTGTGTCACTATGGCCCCAGAACAATATCTCACATTCAGTCCACAGACTTGGGCTGGATCTGATAGAGGAATTACCAGGGCAGAGAGTTAGATGAATTACCAGGGCAAGGATTAGACTGCTGTTCTGTTACTCTGGACCTGCAGAGCCATCCACATAGATTATGGGGCCTGTGGCCAACAACAGTCTACGGGAGTTCTAACCAGTGCCATGTCTACACTCCTGTGGCCTAGTACCAAACTGGAGTCTGGAGCTCAGACCAGGGAAGCAGTTATCAGACTTTGCCCTAAAACAGACTGTTTAGGGTATATGGAAAGTTTTTATATCTCTGGCCTGAGATGCCCCTGAGATCCTTGAAGAACTCAGCACTTAATACCCTGGGAAAGCAAAGCAGGATTCCAGAGAATACAAACAGGACTAAACAAGTCTTTGACTTTTCCTCCAGAAGTGTACAGTGCCTGGCTTTAATACAAAGTCACAACTTAGGAAGTGAAGCCAGAAGAATAAACAAACAAAAAAGTGATTAATGATTGAGTTATAATGAAGTCAGGGATACTTAAGATGAAAAACATGAAACAAAGAATAATTCTATAACACTTAAAATCAAAGCCTCAAAATGAAACACAGCATGGCCACAAAGTTAAATAAAATTCCTGGAAGAAAACAAGCAAAAATTAAAAAATCCTATTGTAAATGAAATGATATTGTTAGAGAAAAGAATAAGAAAAGAAATGAGAGGCCTATAAGATGGAACCAAATAAAAGTTAATGACTGTGAGACAACAGGAAATACTAAAAGTTAACAAACTTGAAAATTAGAGAATATACTATTTCGTATCAAAAACAACTGACCTAGAAAACAGGTTAAGGGAGGGATGGAAGTCTAAGAATGTTGAACTATTTGAAAGCCATGATGGAAAATAGAGCCTGGATACCATGTTTCAGAAAATCATAAATAAAAGTTTTGCAGACCTTTAATGAAAAGATGGGATTCATTGGAAAAGACCCTGAAATTGTGGAAGATTAAAGGCAAAAAGGAAAATGGATGGCAGAGGATGAGATGGATAGATAGTGTTATAGAAGCAATGAACATGAGCTTGGACAGACTTCAAGAGACAGTGGAGGATAGAAAGGCCTGGTGTGCTATGGTCCATAGTGTTATAAAGAGTTGGACATAAGTGAATGAATGAATAACAATCACAACAAAAGATGTACTATAATATGAAGGCAAAATAAAATTAAAAAGATACGATCACCTCTTAAAAGAAAGCCTAAAAGAAAACCCCCCGCTAATATTGTAGACAAAATCTGGAGCTTCCAGGTCAAAGGAAAAATAATGGAAGCATCTATAAAGAAAGAATTCAAGTCCTGAAAACACACAGTCAGAATCATATAAGATTTGAAAGCTACATCTATAAAGGAGTAGAATGCTTGAAATATGGTATTCTAAAAGGCAAAAGATATAGGCTTACCACCAAGAATAACTCATTCAGCCAAACTGTGACCCTATTGGGAGAAGGGGATAGTGGGGATGGACTTCCAATGAAATAGAGGATTTCAAGCATTTCTGATGAAATTACCAGAGCTGAGTAGCAACTCTGAAATACCATCAAGAGAAATAGAAAAGGCAAATATAAGCAAGCAATGAGAATGGACTAAAGGAAGATGAAGTATTTACATTCTGTTAGAAGAAGCAAGTGTCCCCTTAAAATTCTAGTGTTATCAAGAGTCATAGAGGGAGTTTAATAAGACAGAGAGTCTGAAGTCGTTTTTATTATATTTTGATCTTTAAAGAAGAAAGGAAAGGGAGGAGAAAGAGAACACACTAGAAAAGAAAGTGGGAGAAAGGTGTGGGGAAACATCATATAATTAGAGCATGCAAGTATACTATACAAACAAGAAAGGGTAAGGAGAGTAGGCATTATTTTTGAATCTCACTTTCATTTGAACCAAAGGAGATAGAAGACGTATAAGCATAGGTACTTATGAACATACATGCATATTCACACAGTCTGATGTAAAAATATCCAATAGAGTTCAACAGAAAAAATGATAGGGAACTAGAAGAGGGAGAGGGAGATGAAAATGATAGGAAAGGAATTAGTGGTAGACAAAACAAACTTCAGATGTGGAGGGTAGATCATGGGTGGGGGAGAAGTTAAATATAGAGGGCAAAAGGGGTAAGCATCTGTGATGGGTGTCTGCGTGAGGAGAAGAGAAGCAGGGCAGTGGGAATAAACAGCATCAGTCATGGACTGCTAAAGCTCTGTAAAGAGAAGGCAGGGGACAAAAGGAAGAAAAAGCATAATAGAATAGGATGGAAGGAGATACACAACTAACAATCCTACCTGTGAATGTGAATGGGATAAACAGTCATAAAAAGGAAAAGGATAGCAGGAGAGAAAGCAGGATCCAACAATACACTGTTTACAAGAAATAAACTTGAAACATAAAGATTCCCTAAGACCTGAAATTAAAATGTCTAGAGCAAAATCTATTATGTGTGAGCTAACCAAAAAATCAGGGGTAGCAATCACGAGCACAGATAAGGCAAAAACAAAAAATAGACTTCACTGAAAAAAGATAAAAAGGAAGACCACATTACATTTAAAGGCACTCTAGACATTGAAATCATAGCAATACTTTACATTCATGCACTGAATGGCACAGGATCTAAATAATGAAAAGAAAAGTTAAATGAGTTACATGTAGAAATAGATAGTAAAACTATATTAGTTTAAAACTTCATTTCAGATCTAGATGAATCGGACAAAAATAAACAAAAAAGAAATTTAAGAATTTTAGAAAAGTTAGATCTCAGGTACTTACTGAGAGTGAATAGAAAACAGTAGGATGTTATCCAAGCTCATCCTTTATTGGGGCATACCATCACAAACAAATACAAATAAAATCAGATATGTTAAACATATTTTTTACTGTCCATGAGGCAATAAATTTTATCTTCAATAAAGGACTGTTGAAGAAAGAATTAAAAATTAACTGGAGATGAAATGATTTTTTTGGAGGGGGGAAGGCAGGGCAATTGGGGTTAAGTGACTTACCCAAGGTCACATAGTAAGTTTGTCACATGTCTGAGACCAGATTTGAACTCAGGTCTAGGTCCTGACTCCAGGGTTGGTGCTCTATTTAATGCACCAGCTAGCTGCCCCAAACAATTTAACCCTAAAGAATGTGTAAGTCATAGAAATAATAGGTAGGTACAACAAAGAAAACTTCAAGAATGAGACAATTTGCCAAAATTTGGGAATGCATTTAAAATAGTCTTTAGGGGAAATATAAAATTTTAAACACTTTCATTAATGTAACAGAGAAAGAACATATCAATTAATTGGGCATACAACTAAAAAAAAGCTAAAAACCTACATTAAAAATATGAAAATAGGAATTCTGAAAATAAAAGAAGAAATAAACAGCATTATAAGCAAAAAAAAATTTTAATGAATTTTTAAACGTTGGAGCAGCCTCTCTGGGAAAAATCCAATAAGCCAATAGATAATTTGATTTTTTTAAAAAGAGGAAAATTAAATTACTTGTATCAAAAATGAAATAGGAGGATTCACAATTTTTAAAAAAGTATTTTGTGCATTTTATAATTTTTTGGAGTGGTATTTTCTTTTTTAATTTTTGCTCCCTTGGCTATTGTTATTATTAAATAGGAATCTGTTGATTGTTGTAGGTTTGTTTTGTATCCTACAATCTTGTTGAGGCTATTGTCTCAATTAATATCTTTGATGATTTCTTAGGATTTTCTAAGCAAACCATCATATACACAGCAAATAAGGGTAATTTTATCTTTTCCTATAATTATACCTTTTATTTCTTCCTCTTATTACTATTGCTAGAATTTCTAGAATTATTATCAAATAATAGCAAAGAAAGTGGGCATCTTTACTTTCCTCCTGTTTGGAGGGAGAGAAAAAGCTTCTAGTCCATACACTTTGCATATGATTCTTGCTTTTGGCTTTGGGGTAGATACTTTTTAAGAAATATTTTCTACAAAAGTTCCTCTTTACCTATACTATTTAGGGATTTTTTTTTTTTTTGGCAGGCGAAAGCATAAAAAAGTGCTATATGTTGTCAACGGCTTGGGTTTTTTGCATCTATTGAGATAATCATGTGGTTTAGGGGTATTTTTATTTGTGATATAGTTAATTATGTTTTGATTGATTTGTTATGATTGTTTTCCTCAAGTTAAATCCTCCCTGCATCCCTTCCATAAATCCACTGTGGTCATAGTGAACAATTTGTTGAATGAATTACTATAGTCTCTTTGATGGAATTTTATTTAAATTTTTAAAATTTGTATTCATTAATGATATTGGCCTATTTTTTTTTAATTTTTCAACGGTTTAGGTGTTAGGACTTATTTGCCTTATAAAAGAAATCTGGTAAAGTGTTTTCTTTCTCTTACTTTTGAGAATTTATTCAGAAATTGTTTTTAAGAATAACTTCTGAAGCACTGATAATAATTGTTCTTTAAAAACTTGATGGAATTCTCCTGGAACTCCATTGGGACCATGAGTTTTTATCTTTGGTTGTTTCTTTACAGGCAATTCTATTTCTTTTTCGGAGATTAGATTATTCAAGACCTCTGTTTTGTCCAATTCGCTGATACTCTTTTTTAAAAATTGAAAATAATGCATCTGTATTATGTATTACAATAATAACATAGAAAACGATCATTTCCAGATTGACATTGCCTTTTGATGGGCTCGACATCTGTTTTCAAACTACCATCACTTGTCAGTTACATTTTTCTGTGCTGTTTTATCTGGTTGAGACTGTTAAGAAATATGTTGGTGCAGAGATATCTTGTCTGACTCCCTGTAGACAACAATATTGACTAAAAGTAAAGGCAAACAGTACTAAAAACAGAGTTGAGAAATCATTACACTTTTATTATATTGATCTAGTTCCTATCTACCTGGAGGGGGAAAAATGACTTTATTTAAACTGGAAGTCCTTTTGGCTATTGCACAGTAGACAAGGAAATGGTTCATTAATTTGCAAAACAGTGCCCAGGTTGTAACAAAGAGGCTCTGAAGCACAGTGGTAATATGATTAACATGAAACAAAGAATGCTAGGAAACAAGAAGAGCCAACATTTAAGTTTCTTTACCTAACAACTGGGGAACAATCATACGTGCCTGGCTTATCTCATAGCGTTGTCCTGTGGATCAAGGTTTTTAAAAATGGAAAGATTGCATATTTCAGGCCCCCACAACTATGACTTGCTGAAGGATTTTGGATTGCCAGTGAAAAATGTAGAGGATGTAAAAATAAAGTAAAGGTGTAAGGAGAGATTTGTCTGTGCCCTGCTTAACCCCCCTTCTACACTGGTGATTTATTGTGCCCATCATTTAACTTGGTGGGTTGCCTCTGCACTTTGTCCTGTCTATCTAGTGACCAAGGCAACTAACCATTGTCAATCTGTCTCTAAAAACCTATCTGTGGTCCAATGAAGTTTAAGCTATTTTAATTTTGGCCCCTACCTACAGCCAAGTCGTGCAGATCTGCTCTCTGATAATCACTACCCTGTGTGACCTTTGGCAAATCACTTAACTCCTGTGGATGTTAGTTATTAGTTAGTTATGTCAGTTTGTTATTTTAGAAAACAGTGGCATTAGAGGAGGTGAAAGTTCATTTTACCTGCACCCAGGTTGGATGGTGACAGGAATAACTAGCTTTGGCAGCTGATTTGAAGAATGAAAGAAGTAACAGGAATGCAATCATGGGAGAAGGTGTTGTGCTTCTGGCTGGTGAGAGAGAGAAGGGCATGATGAGCCAAGATTGAAGATGTCAGGCTTCTCTTGGCCAAGGTCACCTATTGGTCCCTGCTAGCTGCAGTAAGGAGAGATTGGAGGTTCCTCATCAGCACAAAGCTGAGGAGGTGCCTTGAGAGGATAGCCAGGAGAATGATGAATGCCCACTCCAGGACCTTCTATCACTATGTACCCATGTCAGAGGAAGAGCCAAAATTCAGAGGCCCAAATCTCAGAATTATGAGATTTCATTGGATGCTGTCTTCCTGTCTCTTTGTACCCAGCACCAAGGGAACTGTTATATTATCCTCTTTCTTGGTGGTGGTGGAGTTCAAGGAGTGATTAAACATATCCAAAGTGTGTTTTTCCTATAACTACTAGGTTGAAAGCAGCTTGTATACTATCTAGTGCTGCTTTGATCTGGTAGAGGCTTCAGGGGATCAGCTACATGGTAGATTATTTATGAAGTTTTTTGTTCATTTGTTTTGGACTTGAGAACACCTGCGATGTCACTGGTGATGAGATGAGGAAGCTTCTAATACTAATGCAGATCTGTAGAGCTCAGCAGCCTTGGGAGAGGTGGTGTGGAGAGAGGTGAGGTGACTTGCCTAGGGTTACAGTTCAGTACTCATCAGAGTCAACTGGCAATCATTGTCTACTACGTTCCAGGCGCTGTAGGAGATACAAAATAAACAAACAAATGAATAAATGAATGAATAAAAGGCAAAAACCAGTCCCTGCTCTCAAGGAACACACAGTCTAATGGGGGAAGACAAAACACAAGCAACAATATAGAATAAGATAAATCGGGGGTGATCTCAGAGGAAAGGCACAAAGATTAAGGAGGCTTGGGAAAGGTTTCTTGCAGAAGGTGAGACTTTGGCTGAGACTTGACAGAAGCCAGAAGGTTGAGATGAAGGAGAGTATTCCAGGCATGAAAGACAACCAATGAAAACAGCATGGAGGTCAATTTTAGAGATGCAAATAAGGCCCTAGCTCTCTCCTCTCCTCTCCACTCCCCCCTCCCCCCCTCTTTCTCTCTCTCTGTCTCTGTCTTTCTGTGTCCCTCCCTCTCTATCTCTCTGTCTCTGTCTCTCTCATGCTGTCTCTCACAGATGTTTTATTATGTTTCATTTATTGTTTTATCTGTTTCTGTGCCAAGAGTAAATGCTGTGCACAGTAAACACATTTGTGTATGTCTGTGGGAAACAGCTCTTTTGTGCAGAGGTCATGTGACTAGAGTTCACTGAATATACTGAGCTCAAGAAAAAGTGCGGTCTGAGACTAAGTGGAGGCTCAAAGGCTGATTTCTGATTGAGTAAATGCACACCCTTCAGATTACAAGTTGGTGATGCCTTAATCTAGAGAGAGGTAGACCTGACAGAATGTTGAACACTCTCTGAAACTCAGAACTTATTTAGCAGTTCTTCTTTCTTTTTAAAATTTATTATATTTCAAATTTATGGAATAAAACATTTCCATAACATAGTATAATAAAAAAGCTAATTGCAACTCAAAATCTTATGGAAATGAATATTAAAAACTAAAAATAAATTAGTTATTAAAAAAGAAAATAAATTAGCTTTACCTGACTAATGTGAAAATATGTTTAATATTAATGTATATGTAGAGCCGATATTGGATTGCATGTCATCTTGGGGAGAGGGGAGAATAAGGAGGGGGAGAAAATTCAAAACTCAAAAGCTTATGGAAGTGAATGTTGAAAACTAAAAATAAATTAATTTAAAAAAAGAAATGATGAACAGGCAGACCAGTAAACCTAGAAAGACTTCTATGAACTGATGCTGAGTGAAGTGAGCAGAACCAGGAGAATATTATATATAGTAACAACCACATTATATGATGACTGACTTTGATAGACTTAGCTCTTCTCAGCAATATGAGGATCTAAGACAACTCCAAGAGACTCATGATGGAAAATGCCGTCCACATCCAGAGAAAGAACTATGGAGTCTGAATGCAGGTGGAAGCAGACTATTTGCTCTCGTTTGTTCTTGGTTTTTTTTTTGTTTCTTCTTTTGCATGGTTCCTCCCATTGGTTCTAATTCTTTACAATATGACTAATATGAACATATGTTTAATATGAATTTATATACATATGTATACATTATATATACATACATGTATGTATGTGTATGTATGTATGTATATATATATATACATATATATATATATATATATATTGAGAAAGAGAGAGAGAGAGAGAGAGAGAGCCTACATCCAATTGCACATGATCTTGAGGAGGGAGGAATGGTGGGAAGGGGAGAAAATTTTAAACTCAAAATCTTATGTAAGTGAATGTTAAAACCTAAAAATAAGTATCTTTTTAAAAAGAAAAAAATAATTGCACATGAAACTACAAATCACGTACAACTTGTTATTCCTTTTAAATACGTAGTAAAGTTATATAAATCTCTATTTAGCACCTTTTCCCACAAGGGTGGGGGTAACCACAGCCAGGGAATGCTTGTGAATGCCCAGTTTGATGTCCTTCCTCTTGTATAGGATTAGGATGGGGTCTCTCAGAACCATGGAACGGTTAAATGTTCCTTTAATATGCCTTCTGACCTCATCTAATCTAATCAGGGGTACGCTGGTAAATATTTAACAACTTGTTCAGTCATTTTTCAGTTGTGTCCAACTCTCTTCGACTCCCATTTGGAGTTTTCTTTGCAAAGATACTGCGATGGTTTGCCAATTCTTTCTCCAGCCCATTTTACAGATGAGGAAACTGAGGCAAAGATGGTGTGACTTGCCCAGGGTCACATAATTTATGTGTCTGAAGTGGGATTTGAACTCATAAAGACGAGTCTTACTGACTCCAGGCCAGTATTCTGTCCGATGTTTGCCCTAGCTGTCATTTAACAATTTATTCTCCCCCCACAAAAAAAAAAAAAGAAATCACAATAACCCACAAAGTTTAATCTGCACTATTAGCATTTTCTTTGTCACTTTCTTAAGTCTCTGTGATTAGCAAAACAATAATTCTTGCCTGATTTGTGGATCCTGGCAATTTCTGAGACAGAAATTCTCGCAATAAAACTAGCTCTAGCAAACCTCTGTATTGTCAGTTATCCTTACTATAGACAAAAATTCTGGGGCTATAAAACTATGCTCTTTTAAAAGTCTGCCACTGATTTTTTGTAATGAGCAAGAACTTTAAAAAAAATAGAAACACTGTTTAAAGGTGTCTACCCATAAAACAGGACATAATTATCAAGATAAATTATCAAATGACTTTAAGCTATGATCATTATCCTCAATTATTACCCATTACCAATGAAAAGGAAAGCTAGACTGACAATTATACCAACAAACTTTCCAATTCAAATGAATACCTTTAGCAAATGTGTTTTCTTTGGTAGCTCACTAATAACCAAGTATAAATTTACATCCATTGTTTTTGCCAGTAAAAGGGTTTCAAATGGAAGTATTGATTTCCACTACTCTGGTTAAATAAAGGTTGGCTTTGAGTCATTTAAGATCAAAGCTTGTTTCTATAAATGGCTCCATTCCAGATACCACCTGCCACTCATTCATCTGTCATTTCCCTCCTATCCATTCCAATTGACCCTCCTGGTTCATCAATCAACAGAAATTTATTGAATCCCTATTGTGTGCAAGGAACATACAAAGAGATACATGGCATGATCCCTTACTTTCTAGGTGTTTACAATGAAACTGGAAATACGAGTTACAAATGAAAACTAGTAACAGAAGGTGGTTAATGATAAATATGACTCCTTTTTAGGGAATTGACCTTTCCTTGTGGCCTATAAAAACCAGCTGTGAAACATCTGGTCCCCTTTTCTTTTTGAATGCTTTCTCTCCCTTAGGTTTCCAGGGGACTAAAGCCATGCCATGGCTGGGGTGGGGGTGGGGTAGGTGGGGGGCGAAGTTACAGTAGGGAAAGAAACCTGCACCTCCCTTGCTAGTGCTGCCATTGTTGTGAGTTGCTCAGATGATGCAGGTTGAAGGGAATGGTTATTCATCAATTCCCCAAAGTACCTTTTACCTTTTGGGGAAAATCTGAAGAGTTATTTGGATGCTTTGTTTTTTGTTTATGGATTCCTGTGAGATGTTTGCATCTTGTGATTTTCTGTAGTGGGGGAAAAGAGATGTCCCATACCCCTTATAACTCATATGGTGGGGCCATCTCCAGTCATCCTGATCTAGATATTGCGACTGGACCCAGATGGCTCTGGAGGAGAGAGTAAGGCTGGTGACTTTGTGCAATCCTGCCTCATCTAAATTTAATTCCCTTGCAAGTCAAGACATTACAATGATGTCATTGGTCCTCCGAGAATGAAGGACAAACAACAGCAAGTCATACTGTAGCCTGAATACCTAATGGGAATTAAAAACTGGTCACCAGCCTTATTTTGGAAATGATCTTAGAATAACTTCAGGTAGAAGAAAGTCAAGAGAAAAATTAACCCTTCTTGAGAGTCAGCTCCAAAGATTGAATCTGGTCCACATGAACCCAGAGCCCTGAGGGGCTGTGAATCGAGGTCAAAGCTGGAATGTACTCCCTCCTTACATCCACTTTTTGAACTCCTGGCTTCCTTCAAAGCTCAATTCAAGCACCACCTTTTACAGGAAGTCTATTTCATTTCCTCTGGTCATTAGTACTCTCCCCCAAGACATCACTTTGTATATTCTTTGTCTTTAATTTTATATTTAGATGTTATTTCCCCACCCATCCCCAGTAGATGATTAACTGCTAGAGGACAGATACTGTTTTGTATTTTATTTATTTCCCCAGTGTTTAGCACAGTATCTGGCATACAGTAGGCACTTAATTAAAAAGATTGTTGAATTTAACTGAAGTAAATTGAAATGGCTAGGATTAGTCAGCTAGTTAATGAAGAGAAGTATGACTCCAGTTCCAGAAGGAATCTAGAACCAGGGGTAGAAATTTGGGAATTATTAACATAGTAGTAATGATTGAAGCTTTTGCATTCATCAGAAACTCCAAGTGACGGAACTTTAGTGACAAGTGGATATAAACAAAGGCAATTTTTTTTAATAATTGGAATGGTTTGAGTGTTTTCAAAACACTTGGCTAGAAAACTGTCATGGTAATTACGACAAACCAGCACAAACATTTTGTGTGTGCATGGCACATAGAAAAACCAAAGTTTTTCTAACTTTGGTAATAATTCTGTCCACCAAAGGAGATACCCCTAGAATGGACTCTTTACTCTTGGAGTCTACTTTCTAAGTCTCCTTCCAGAAAGCAATTTGTTTATCAAATTTCAGGAGCACATCAAGGTCAAAATGGAAGAAAAAAATTTGTGCCTAATGCAAATATGAGTGGAGGGTCTTCTTAGTTGTGAAGATAGCCCCATATGGTCCCAAGGTGTAAATACCCCATCCATCAGTTAAAACTAGTATGGTATAGTGTACCTATACTAGAAAGCTAGCCTCCAAGTCAGGAAGAACTTTCCAGATAATTGTGTGATGCTGGGCAAGTTACCTTTCAATGCTCTAGACAACTCTGTTAGACTATAAATTGCAAAGATCCTGACCTGCATTGGTAAAGGGAGCTCCCTCGGTGGGAATTCCTTATACCAATGAAATCATGGCTCTTTGGAGGGGGGGGGTGGCAAGACAATAATGTGTTACATGGGAGAGTTACAAAAGCTAAAAAAAAACCCTTGATCTTTTGGTGTCTATGATTTGGAAGCTCTCTCTTTAGGGGATATATGCAAATGACCTCTATTTTAATTATGAATAATCCTTATAGAACAAAGAAGTTGGTCTGTTGGTTATCCAGCATGAAAAACTGACTAGTAAAGGGTCACTCTGATCCTAAAACAGACCAATTGTTAAAAGTATTTTTTTAAGTCTTGCTATGGGATTCTTAGCCACCTTTCCTTATTTCTTTCCCCTGTTCCATAGGCAACAGTTTCCTACAAAATAATAGGGAGCATGTTTCCAGAGTGCCTAGAAAGGAAGCAGAGACATTGTCTACTTAATAGAACAACCCTGTGTTAACCATCTTTCTTTCTTTCTTTTTATTTTTTTTGCTTTTTGGAGGGCAATTGGGGTTAAGTAACTTGCCCAAAGTCACCCGGCTAGGTTTTTGTTTGTGTCTGTTAAGTGTCTGAGGCCGGATCCGAGCTCAGGTCCTTCTGACTCCAGGGCCGGCGCTCTACTCACTGTGCCACCTAGCTGCCCGACCATCTTTATTTAAATGGCTTGGCTAAATGAATGATGTAGGGGCTGGGCTACTTCTATCCATGTGCCATTTGTTGAATTAACATCACTACCACCTTCCCTTTAACAAATTTTCCAAGGACTTCCAATGTACATTATTTAACCCTCACAGTAACCTGTGAGAAAGGTGATGTTAGTGTTATTTTGTCCATTTTACAGATGAGGAAATTGAACCTCTTAGCAATTACATGACTTAGCCCAAGGTACAGCTAATGTATTAAAAGAAACAGATATCGTTATATACTTTGAAAAATGGAAAAAGAAATATTAGGGCTGGAATTAATTTCAATAAGCCCACTGTCCAAGCTGTGACATTACCCCATATGGGACATTTTCTTTGAACCAGCTCTTTGTGAGCTCATTTGAATAGGAAACAGGCCTTCTTTGTTCTGCCACATCTCATTTGACCTTGAAAAAAAAACATTCCATCTGTTGACATAGCATATAGGTCTTTACCATTTTCCAAGGGAAGAGTATGCAGGATTCAGAAGAACGAGGTTCAAATCCTGATTCTCCTATTTACTAACTACTATTGACTAACAGGGAGATATCACTGGAATCAGTCTCTTCATTTACAAAATAAGAAAGTTGGATCAGGTGATCTCCAGAGTCCCATCCAACTTTGAAAACTTTGATATCAAGAAAGCAATAGAGGGGCGGCTAGGTGGCACAGTGAATAGAGCACTGGCCCTGGAGTCAGGAGGACTTGAGTTAAAATCCAGCCATAGAAACTTAACACAAAAACTAGCTCTGTGACCTTGGGCAAGTCAATTAACCCCAATTTCTCTACCTTCCCTCCTCCAAAAAAAAAAAAAAAGCAATAGAAAAGCAATATTGAAAGCTGACCATCAGATAAACCACATCACTGGCTACACTGTAGCAAACCCATTTCAGAATAAGATTGAGCAGCTATTTTCCCTCCAAACTCTTCTCAGGGTCTTTGTCACAGAGTTTTCTCCCAACTATTTTAATTTTTCACTTCGGTCTAGTTCTGAGTTACCTCTGAGCTAACCATCTACAGACTGTCAAGCTCCCTTCCTTCAGGTGATGTGACTTCCAATTTGGTAGTAATAGTGGCTACCTATGCCACCAGCTAAAAGGTATTTTAGGATTAAGAGATTACATATAAGAAACACATGGTAGTTAATGCAGTTTCCAGAAGTCCCACCAGCAAATTGGCTGTTGTTTAGTCATGACTGACTCTTCATGACCCTGTTTGGAGTTTTCTTGGCAAAAGATATTGGAATGGTTTGCCATTTCCTTCTCAAGCTCATTTAACAGATGAGGAAACTGAGGCAAACAGGGTTAAGTGACTTGCCCAGGGTCACATAGCTAGTAAGTGTCTGAGGCCAGATTTGAATTCCGGAAGAGGAGTGTTCCTGACTCCAGGGCTTATACTCTGCCCACTGTATCACCTAGCTGCCCAGCAAACTGGTAGGGCAACTTAATTCATCAGATATAGCCTTAATTTGTTAAGAAGGGAAAGGGATCAGGACTGCATCTGATTTCATCGGTGTTAGGAGCTACCAGTGAGAAACTTGCTCCCCCAGAGTAGGTAAGTTCCTTGTCTGCAATACACAGTCTTAAAGAATTGCCAAGAACACTGAGAGGTTAAGTGACCTTACCAGTGCCACACAGCTAGTATGGGTCAGGGGCGGATTTTCTTGGTTCTGAGGTCAGCTCTCTATTCACCATGGCTATACTGCTTCCTTTTATTGAGCAAAACTAATGTAATTTTGGAATTATTTATTTTTATGTCATTATTTTTATTTTAGTAGCTTCTTGTTTTTATATTACTTACATTTCCAAACATAGTTCTCTCCCTTCCCAACTCAGAAAACTATCCCTTGTAACAAAGAAGAAAAAAGCAGATCAGCAAAACTAACCAATATAATATATCAACAGTGTCTGACAGTATATGCAATGTTGCATACCCATAGCTTTTTAGAGTGTTCCTCGTATTGTAAAGAAGTGAAGAGGGTACATAGAAAATGATTTATTAAAGTGGGTTTTCCAGACTAGTAATTTCTAGCAGTGGTTTAGATTAAGTTGATTTAAAGCAAATCCTTCCTTCTTGGAACTCCAATTGCCTATGGCTTTTAAATTCTAGCTTTGGGTAATTTCCTCCTTGTTCTTAATTGTAAAGTGTTATTTTTTTTCATTTATAATTCTTTTTCTCCATTCAGGGGGCAGCTAGGTGGTGTAGTGGATGGAGTGCTGGGCCTACAGTCTGGAAGACTCATCTTCCTGAATTCAAATCTGGCCTCAGATACTTACTAGTTATGTGATCCTGGGCAAGCCACTTAACCCTGTTTGCCTCAGTTTCCTCATCTATAAAATGAACTGGAGAAGAAAATAGCAAACACTCCAGCATCTTTGCCAAGAAAACCCCAAATAGAATCACAAGGAGTAGGACACAACTAAAAAAAAAAAAACTGAACACATACTCCCCCATTTAGACTCCACAAATATTACATGACAAAATATATTTTTAAAAATGTAAACTTTAAATTTTCTATGGGGCAGCAACTTATATTGTGTAAGGCAAAGATGACCCCATCCGATGCAATAAGGTTTCAGTAGTGCGTTATTCATTTTTGCTTGTGATGTTTTTCTTATTTTAATCATTGGATCTAAGCATCCAGAACATTATCTAATCATTTGACATACAGACCCACTCCTCTAAGGCAATAGTGCACTTATCTGTTTCTTCTTAAGGCTGTTATTAACAAATCATATTGGTAACTTCAAAAGCTTTTCTTTGATAACACTACATTTCTTGCCAAATGAACATTCTTTATGCTTCCTTTGAAGTTTCTACTGGCTCTCCATATTCCTTCATAAAGCTAGAAGACTGAGAAAGCTCTTTCTGCTGTTCGGCCACCTGTAAACTAATCCATCCCAGACAGACAAGGATTGATTTTGTTTTAAAAGAGCTAGAGTAATTTCTGGGAAGATGACAGAGTCAGGGTCACAAGGAAGTCTAGTTCTTCAATAAATATAATTTTATTTAATAATATTATATTATTTATATTATAATAATATTGTGTAATAATATTATATTATATATTTAATAATATATTATTATATTATTAAATACAATTTAATATTATAATTTATATAATAATTATGATTAATAATATACTATTTAATGATATAATTATATAACTATGATAATTTAATAATAATCATAATAGCTAACAATTATTTGGAGCTTTAGGGTTGGTAATGTGCTTTACATATATCATTTCATTTGTTCCTCAAAACAACCATGTGAGGTAAGTACTATCATCATCTCCATTTTATGCATGAGAAAACCAAGGCAGAATGATATTGACTTGCCTAGGGCCATATACCTAGTAAATTCCTGAGGCAGGATTCAAACTCAGACCTCTTAAGTCCAGTGGTCTATCTATTTTTCCTCACTACCTTTCAAAATTAGAGGTAGAAATACCCAAAGAAATGAAGCTCCCCAAATCACCAAAAATAATGGGCAAACTAAAGAAAGACTCCAATAAATTGAGTATATACATATACATGAAAATGTTGTTCGTCCAGCATTTTCGAAGAGGACCAATGACATCACAAGTGAAGTCTTGACTTGCTTGTCAATTTGGATTTAAATGAGGCAGAGTTATGCAAAGTTGTGGGCCTTTCTCTCTCTTCCAGAGTCATCAAAGTCCAGTGGCAGGACAATAGTCAGGATGATTGGCAATGGCCCAGGATGCAGTGGATGACCTTGGCATCTTCAGTGTCTGACCAAGCTCTAAGTACTCCACAGGCCTGTTTAGCTTTCTTCATGGCCTTTGGGACGAATTCTCATCCACTCATTCCAATAAGGGAGGTCTTCACGTGCTTGAAAGTAGACCCATCACTGAAAAGTCTGAGGATTGTCAGTTACCTTCAAACTGGTTTAGCCCATCTCCCAAGACAATCTTACCGGGGTATAGCTGTTGCACAAATTACAGCTTCTTGGAGCCACAGGTGAGATTTGGGCAACATGTGGACACCAAAGGTGGACAAGTAACCCTGAAAAAGGCTCAACAGCCCTCATCTAGATGCAGAGTCCTCCCTGCACACACCATGAAGAAGCACAAAGACATCCAAAGAAAGAAAAATCTATGTGTAGTGGAATAGTCAAAGGGGAGTTTGAGGATGGTTAGCAGCTCTGGAGTAAGTTATATAGTTCCATTCAAGCCAGTCCAAACCAGAAACAGTCTTGTGGAACAGACACCCATACCTATTGTTGTTTAGTCTTTTTTTTCAATTGTGTCCAACTCTTCATGACGCCATTTGAGATTTTCTTGGCAAAGATACTGGAGTGGTTTTTCATTTCCTTCTCCAGATCATTTGACAGATGAGGAAACTGAGGCAAATAGGATTAAGTGACTTGCCCAGAGTTGCATAGCTAATAAGTATCTATGACCAGGTTTGAACTCACAAAGGAGTCTTCCTAACTCCAGAACCAACACTCCACTTCACCATTGAGCTACCTTACTATACCTATGTCAAAGGATAGCCAGGGTCTAGAGAGGGATGCAACCCGCTCCATTGGTCATGACATCTTATAGGGAATCTACTCATTTATCTGAGGGTACCATATCCAACAGAGAACAGAGACACACTCAGACAGACACAGGAAGACAGTATTAAAGGACTGTCAAGTACCTCTCTCACAGAAAAGAGGCAATTATCAACTCAAGTGAAACCTTACCTGGAAATTTGCAGAGAAGAGCAGAGTCTTGGAGGCTACTGAGGGATCCACCCAACAGAAAGAGATGCTTCCTGAGGTTCAAAGATGTAACAACTTCATGACAGCTCCATGAAGATAACTACCATATCTCTGCTAAATCCTCTCTATTCTCTACTCTAACAACCCCACTTCCTCTAATTGACCTAAATACAGTGTGAATTCAAGGAGAATTCACAATTCTGGTCACCCTTCTCTGGTCTTTCTGACTCCAGGGCCATGCTCTATTCACTGTGCTACTTAGCCACCCCTGTCACCTTTCTCTGGATACTTCCCAGGTCATCAATGTCAGTGCTAAAATGTGGCACCCAGAATAAAACATTGTATTCCAAATATGGTTTGACCAGGGCAGAAGGAAGCACAACTTATATTCCCTGGAATGGAATCATTTGTCTTGATGCAGCCCAAGATCACAGTATATTGGTGTTTGTTTTTTTTTTTTTTTGTGGTGGTGGGGAACTGTCATATTATACTATTCCTATATATTGAATTCATAGTACACAAAACCCTCAGTATTTGTAAAGCTGATTTTTAAAGTGTAAGATGTAATATTTTTACCTGGAGAAAGTCACATCATCAGTTGACTAGGTCCACTACAAATTTATGCTATCTAATCTCAATTGGGCCCTTACTACATGGAGACAATCCTTTTACTTCTTAACTATGTCATTCTTCACAGGGAAGGTTATACATCTTTCCTTTCTCCTCAAGTCTCCTACATCATCCCCTCCCCAGATCCACACATCTGAGCACTTTACCTCATTCTTAACTAACAAAATTGGGGCCATTCACCATGGAATCCCCCTTCTCGCCTTCTCTACGTCTTACAAGCCCTTGATACCAGCCCTTCTTCTCTCCTTTAATCTCCAGTGATGAGGTAGCCTTTCTCAACAAAGCCAGCCCTTCCACGTGTACCCTTGATGCCATCCCTCCTTGGTCCTTCAGCAAATTGTCTCCTCAACCACCTCATCACTTTCTCTAATCTTCAGTCCTATGGCTGATTCCCTGTTACAACCAGCTCAGGTCTCCTCTATCCTTAGAAAACTATCATTAGAGGTTAACCATTTCCTTGGACTATTGCCCTCTATCACTCCTCCCTCAGCTCATATATATAAGCTTAATGATCATTTCTTTGCTGATGGATCCATATATCTAAGTCTTTCTCTTTAGCTTCACTCCTGTATCACCAATTGCCTACTGAATATTTTTGAATGGATTGATGTTCAGTTGTTTTCCAGTCATGTCTGACTCTTCATGATCCCATTTGGGTTTTTTGTTTTTGTTTTGTGTTTTTGGCGATTATACTGGAGTAGTTTGCCATTTCCTTCTCCAGTTCATTCTATAGATGATAAACTGAGACAAAAAAAGGGTTAAGTGGCTTGCCCAGGGGCATGCAGACAGCTTCTGAGGGCAGATTTGAACTCAGGAAGATAAGTATTCCTGACTCCAGGCCTGGTATTCTATCCACTGTACCACTTAGCAACCCCTTTCAAATGGATGCTAGATAGGTGACTCTAATATAACATACAAAACAATTCATCATCTTTCCCTACAAACCTACTCACTGATGTGCTTACCTTTAATAGTCTGTTGACACCTTCTACAGGCAACCTTTCCCAGTTCCCCTTAAATCTAGGACCATCCTTCTGTTAATTATGTTCAGTTTGTCATGTTCATTGCTTATTTGTCTGTAGTTATTTGCATGTCTTTTTGGTTTTGGAATTAGGCCTTTCCCTCCAAAGCTACTCCTCTTCTTTTTAAAAACAATTTTAATTAATTTATTTTTTTAGCTATCCCTCTTCTGAACTTCCCTATTTCTGAGGACACCACCATCCTTCCAGGCATTCCAGTTCACAACTTTAATATCATTGTCATCTCCTCATTCTCACTAACCCCATTCACACTGTTGGCAAATCTTCCTTTCTTTCTCTCTGCAATATCTTTTACTGCTCTCTTTACTCTCTACTCACAGAGACACCATTCTAGTTCAAGCCCTCAGCATCTCTCACCTGCACTATTGTGATATTTTCCTAATTGATTTCCTTGTCTTAAGTTTCTGCCCACTTCAATCTGTCATCAATATGGTTTTCAAAATGATTTTCCTAAAGAGCCAGTTGGACCATGTATTCATACTTTACCCCACTGTAGCAGCAAGCACCCCAGCATCCCCAGGGTAGCTGCCAGCACAGGTTCCTAGATCTGCTTTTCTAAAGGAAAGCAACTCAAAATGGGTTAACAAATCTTGCTTTAATCAATCAAACATATCATTTACCTAGTTCAGGGGGAAAAGTCAGCACCCCAAACTTCAGAGTATACAGAGGTTACAAGCAGAAATTATAGGAAGACAGAGAAACGGATCAAGCAGACAGGCCTCCAACTGTCCAACCATTACATTTCTACCCAGTTAGTTACCAGAGAGGGAAGCATCAACATCTGGGTTTTCAAAGCCAGGGGGCTCTCAACAGCTGGCCAGAGTCGACTTGTCTGGTCAAATCACATAACACTTCTCAAAGTGAGCCCCAAAACAACAGGGATTATATAGCCTTCTCCTGGCTCAGAGAATGTAACAACCCTCTTGGCCCACTGCCCAATCACAAAATATCTCCTGAAAAAGAAGCCTCCCACCACAAGCTCCAGGTGCACTTAACCTAGAGGCAGGGAAGATCTTAAACATTTACATTCCTTTTAACCCCCCCTATTCAATTCCACTGACTCCCTATTACCCCACTCCCTTACCATCTTGCCCCACTTGCTGGTCTTTGGTATGGGCACAAGGATTTGTCTCCTCAAGGCACTCTGAGTCTCATGTCCTCCACCAAGCTGACTTCTCTGCTGCTGGACTAGACCTCCCTGGATGGGGACCAGCTTAAATTCCTCTATTCGAAGCTCTCAGACATGTGGTTAGCTTATTTGGTTAGCACGCAAACTGTACAGCAGAACCAAACTGGAAGAACATTGCACACAGTTAATAGCAGCATTGGATAATAACCAACTATGAATGACAGCTATTCCCAGCCATACACTGATCCAAGACAATTCCAAAGGACTCATGAGGAAAAATACCATCCTCCACCAGACAATGAATTGTTGGAGTCTGAATGCAGATCCAAGCATACTATTTTCACCTTATTTTTTCGTATTTTTTTCTTTTGGTCTGCTTCTCTTTTTACAACATAATTAGTATGGAAATATGTTTTACATAATTGCATATAAATAACTCACATCAAATTGCTTACCTCTTAGGAAGGGGGGAGGTGAGGAAGGGAAGGAGAAATTTTGGAACTCAAAATTTTTTAATGAATAGTAAAATTTATCTTGGTGTAATTATAAAAATAAAATACTACAAAAAGAATATGAAAAGAAACTATAGGACAGGGCAGATCAGGGCACAAGAAAAGACTGGTTTGGTTAAGGTGAAGAGTACGTGAAAGAAGTTATTATTGGTATGGGGAACTCCCAGATGAGTCAACTCCTTCTTCCATTGCAGTTCAGTCCCTTCTCTGCATCTTATAGTCTTGGAGAACTGTCTAGAGCATTGAGGAGTTAGATGACTTGCCCAGGGTATGCATCAGAGGTGGCACTGGAACTCAGATTTCTTGGCTCCAAGGGTAGCACTCTATCCATTGATCCAATCTTTCCTTTATACAGGGTATTCCAAGAGTCAGTTCAACTTTAAGCAATTAAAACTTAAAATGGTATTAAGGTTTTTGGAGTATTTTTTTGGAGGGGGGAAGCAAGGCAACTGGGGGTAAGTGACTTGTTCAAGGTCATATAGCTAGTTAAGTGTCAGGTGCATGAGGCTGGATTTCAACTCAGGTCCTCCTGACTCCAGGACTGGGTGCTCTACTCACAGCACTACCAAGCCGAAAATCAGAGTATTTTTAATGCTATTATTGTTATGATCAGAGCAGAAATCACATTTATACAGTGCTTAATACTGTTTACAAAACATTTTCACTGGAATACTGTGAGGTAGGTAGTGTAAATATTATTTTTCCCATTTAGCTTAAAAAGAGTGGAGATCAGTCTCATTTGTACAGTATGTAGCATATAGACCCTCCAAAGTAAGGAACTAATGTTATAGCTTCAGACAGGTCAGGATGTTTTATCCCCTAAATGCTGAAGCACTTGCCCTCCTATCTCAGGCTGGCTTCCTCTCAGCTTACTCTAGGGTTTAGAATGTAAAGATATTTGTATCCAACACATTTCTAAGTATTGTCTCCTATTGTTCCCACCTCAAACTCAGGGAAAATCTTCAAATATAGCTTTTGATTCATTTCCCATTAAAATTCTCATCTCCTTCCCAACCTTGTGTGACTCAAAAGGAAAATTTATACCTTATAGTTTCGAGTACCTTTATTGAATGAAATAAAAATCAAATAAATACAATATTAAAACCTCAAACAGCTGAGCGCTGCTCATTAAAAAGGTCATCCATCTCTATTTCCAACCCTACCAGCTGCTACTCCAGTTAAAAACGGAGTTCACAAGTTTTTTTCCCCCCAGGGGAATGGATGTTCCCAGAAGCTCTTTGCAGAGTAAGGCTGTCATTCACTTCTGATGGTACAACAGCTATGATGGCTTGCCAAACCCGAGGCAGGAAGACTTGGCATGCTAGGACCATCAATTCCCTAATGCAGCCTTTTCCCTCCCACTTAGAATTTAAAGTGACTTTACCTAAAAAAGACAAAACTACCCCTGATTCTGAGCAGCTCATTTCCATATAGAGAAGCCAAGCATTCTCATCTCATAACTTTGCTATGTGAGGGCAAAGTCAACTTTGTTTTCAATATTCAATGTCTTGCAAGTGTTTCATTTTGTCCCAATATTGAATCTGAACTGAGAGAACTTTTTTAGAGCTGGTCCAGTAACACCTTGATTTCAGTCCTTCTTTTATCTCTTTAAGCCCTGCTTCCTTCATCTATAAAATGAAGGGATTGATGGAGATGGCCTCTAAGGTTCCTGCCAGCTCTCCTATTTTCTTATTTTGAACCTTAAGCCACTCTCCCCAATTTTACAGCTAATGCAGCAAAAATAGAAGTTCTCACCCCATGATTTTCACTACTCATAGTGAACCCACTATTGCTTCTGCAGGTTCGGCTGTTGGTCCCTGTCCAATTTCCTGGTGATCCTTCTACAATGTTTGCTACTGTCAACAACACCATCCTCATGGACATTTTCTTTTCCTAAGACTTCCATGGGACCAAATCTCCTTTGCAGGGTCTTGTCAACCACACTAGGTGTTCTCCAAAGCTACGCCTTTACTTTTCTCAATATCCTTGCCATTAGCTTCCATTGTCTTCAATTATCACCTCAGTGCAGGAGGCTTGCCAATCAACGTGACGTCCTCTTCTTCACTTTGACACAGGCAGGACCAGGGTTTATCTATTAAGTATTGCAGAGTACTGGGCATGGAGTGAAGATGACCCAAGTTCAAATCCTACCTTAGACACTTACTATCTGTGTGACCCTGGGCAAGTCACTTAAACTCTCTCCTCTTCAGTTTCCTTATCTATAAAATGTGGTAATAATAGCCTCTACCTCATAGATTTGTTTTGAGGATTAAATGAAGTAAAAACTTTAAATTTTATTATTATTAATTTTTATATTATTATTTGGTAGCTGTTATATTATTATTATTAATGTAGCTGTTATTATTAATAATACCAAGAGATAGAGTTTGAGGTGGTCATTCAAGTGCTAGAACCAGTAGGTCACTAGGTGGTGCTCTAAGTGCAAATACCCCAGCTCACTCAACAGACAGCCTGTAACAAAATGGTCCCAGGGGATTGCTGTATCCAATTGAACCACTAGGTGGCACTCAAAACTTGAACTATATCACTGTACTCTTGGCCACAGAGAAATGACAATTTTGGACAGTTGGGGGGGGGAGTGGATTTGGGGGAGGGCAATCACCAGCTCCAGTGCTTTCTAGGGATCTTATCTAATCTAAGGGTATGATTAAATCCCATCATGATTCATAGCTAGCTTGGTTTATACCCTCATTCCAACAAGATTTCCATTTCTTTCCCAATTTCATGTGACCCAAAAGTACTCATTCACCTGTAGGTTTAAAAGACTCTACTACGATGGAGAAGTCATGATAATGTTGACTTTAAAACTCTTGATTGCAATGGGCAATTGGCCACTCCTCCTGTTGCAACTATAAACTCTGGGGTTACTTCTCAAATCTTCGTTCTCACTGGCAATTCAGGTATCCAGAGCTTGACTCTTTGTTACTTTTCCCTATAGGACTCTAGGGATTAATAATCAAGTGTTTCAGGGATGTCCTCCTCCCTCCCTCCTTCCTTCTCCCCTTCTCTCCCCTCTACTCCCCTCTCTCCCCTCCTTTCTGATTATACAAATGCTTTATTCTAAATTTCTGGAGCATGTGATGGGAAGGTCACAGTTTCCTCTGAAGTTCAATTTTAATGCAGCTCAATTGGCTGGTGAGTGCAGTAAGGATACTTTTCATATTCTGTTTGGTTTGCCCAATTTGGTTTGAAGGAAGGCTTCATTCAATTTCCCAATGGCCATCATTTCAAATGGAATTATATAATTGATCCCCAGTTGTGAAGCCTCCATGAAAGCAGCCACACTTTTCACATCTTTTTGTTCTTTAGCACCCATCAGAGCAGTGAATCAATCCTCAAGCACAAGAAGCTGAAGGACACCGAACTTCTTCCCAAACTCATTCACAAGGCCAGCCTTGGCCACGTTATCTTTTGTAGAAAGACCAATTGACAAAGGGTAGCTTCTCAGGCCTAATCTGCCAACCTGGTGGGCAAGAGATTCATTATGAAATTTCAGAGCACTGGCTTTTAGTTATGATCACCTCACCTCAACTGCTGTCCAGTCAATAGATTTCAAAGGAAGTTTTCATTCAGCTTTCATTTCATCTTGGAACTCTTCACTGACCCTTTCATTACACAGCCTTCTGCCTCAGAATGTCTCTAATACTACAGTTCATGAAACTCCTCCTCCCCCAGTGTGTTTCCCCCATGAATCTAAGCTTATATCAATTAGTCATCCAGACTTAATTAGCTTTTTTTTTTTTTTTTTGCTTTTTGGAGGGCAATTGGGGTTAAGTAACTTGCCCAAGGTCACATGGCTAGGTTTTTTTGTTTGTGTGTTCCTTAAGTGTCGGAGGCCAGATCCAAACTCAGGTCCTTCTGACTCCAGGGCCAAGGCTCTACTCACTGCGCCACCTAGCTGCCCAAACAATTTTTTTTCTTTTTTTTAAATTAGCTTTTAAGAAAGGGCATTTAGGGGATGGCCAGGTGGTGAAGTGAATAGAGCACCAGCCTTGGAGTCAGGAGGGCCTGAGTTCAAATCCAGCTTCAGACACAAAACTAGCTGTGTCCCCAAGAGTCCCCAAGAAAGTGGGCTCAAACTTGGCACATGGCCAAAGGTCATCTCCCAGCTCCAGAAAGTCCATTTGCTAGATTACTCATGGTGTTTCCCTTAGGTATTTGTAGCTTTTCTGCTGGGATTTTTGTAGATCTGCTTTCCTTTTCTTATCTTGTGTGTCCTGGGTTTTCCTCTATTGATCAAATTAGCTATTTTTTTTAAATCTCCTAGGACTGAATTATTTAGTATCCATTTAAGTTTGAATGATTTCTTCAAAAGCCCTTTATTATTTATAATTTTTATTGATTTGTGTTCAGCAAAACATGTTTTATATTTTTGTCTTTTGGTTTATATTTATGAAGTATATATGAAATATATATTTATATTTATGAAGTTTTGATGCCTTAAGGTGTCAGTTTTTGCAAAGGCACCACTTAAAAATATATTACTCAAGAAGATTACAATCTAATGAGTGAAAGCACACAAGAGGAAGCTGGAAAGGGTGGGGAGAGAGGCCAATGGGTACTTTGTTCCAGGAGCATCCAAGTTAAAACAAAGGTACAGATGGAAAGTGAAGTGAGCTGGGAAACCCAGATGCTGCCCTCCATCAAGGAAGGCTTTGAAAGGAGTTCGGGGCTTTATCCTATGGCCTTCCAATCAATTCTGTCTTACTAGTTTCCAAAAAAACGTATTACCCCAAGAAAGACCCAGTAGCCATCTTTAATAGTCCAACCTGAAGACCATACAATTATTGGGTTTTAGAGTTGCAAGGTTATCTAATCCAAACCCTTCATTTTGTAGATGAGGAAACTAAGGCACATTTTTCATTACTATCGTCCTTTGATGCAATTAGTCAAGCAGCAGTCTGTTTTGTCTTGTCTGGAAAACTGACTAGTTAGACTAGAAATGTCTTTTGATATAGCCTATATTTACTATAGAGAGGCAGCTAGATGGTTCAGTGGACAGAGTGCCAGGCCTGGAGTCAGGAATACCTGAGTTCAAATCCAGCCTCAGACACTAATTGTGTGACCCTGGGCAAGTCACATAATCCTATTTGCCTTAGTTTTTTCATCTGTCAGATGAGCTGGAGAAGGAAATGGCAAGCCACTGCAGTATCTTTGCCAAGAAAACTCCAAATGGGGTGGGAAAAAAAGAGTTGGACATGACTGAACAATAACGTATTTACTATAGACCTTCTCATTAGGGGTCAAATCCAATATCTTTTTGAGTTAGAGCAAAGGGAAGAGGAGAAAGATATTCTCATATGACCTCTTTTATATATTAAAAGAAAAAAAACAACTCAACAATAATAAGGTATTAAACTACAATGCCTTGAATTTCATTACTCCTTAGTAATTGAAGTATGATCACAGAAAGTGAGATCCAGTGGTCAGGATATATTTGGAGGAGGAATGACTGAAAAGTATTGAAATTACTGTTTTATCATAAAATCAGAAAAGAATACCTTGGGGTCCCAGCTTGCTCAAAAAAATATTCTTCCCAAAACACTGGAGACAAGTAATGCCACATTGCAGCTGACAGCTAGAAAACAAACAGCTGTTAACAAAAGATTGAAAACAAAAAACAAGCCTTTCCTCTCTTTTCCCCACCCCCGGTTTCTTCCCCAAACCTGGTTTACACCTAATGGAGACAGGTGACTCAGTTTGTGAAATGACACACCATCTGCCATTGAAAAGACAGCTTCAAGTAATGGAAGGTCCTTCTCTGAGAGGCCAAAACTGAATGTGGCTTTAAGTCGGCCACACCTGGCCACCCCATTCACAAAACCCTTTATCCCTCTGTCTCTCCATGCCTCAGTAGTGCTTTCATGTAAGGTTCTAAAAGTAGAGATGATTCAGTCTACAAATGGAGAAAGCTTTAGAGTTCTGCCTGTCTATCCAACCCTGGTAGGCTGTTTTATTTTTCAAGTATACAGTCCTGTGATGTCACTGAGGTGTGGAACTCAGCTGCACATGGACAGCTTCGCTTCTCCAATATCTGCAGCTTTACAAAGTTGCCTAGAAGCCTTTAGAGGTTAAATGACTGCTCAGTGACTATGTGATGGAAGCTGATCTTGGACTCAGACCAAGGTGGCTTGGTCTCCAGTGTGACTCCAAGGCCAGCTCTCTCTACTAGACCACCCTACCTCCCTCAGCAGACTGGTACCACTTGGAACAGGTTATGATTTCCTGAAGTCTGTACCCTTTCCCATCTTGGGGGTGGTAAGAACAGAGTGCATGATTTCTTTTCTCCCTCTCCCTCCAAAAAATCCCAACCTACTATTTGATTACTCTCCTTGAACTGAAGCATGGGGGAAATTAAAAGTTTTGCTGGGAATTTTCTTAGTTTTCTGAACTAAAATGTTAAAGGTTTTATCACTGCTTTTACTGCCAAGGTTGGGCAACCTTTTCCACAAAGATGAGCATATTCTCAGAATAAGTAGATGAAGTTTCCCCATCTTAGATTCTTTTCCTATTAAAAAATGCACATCGGGGCATCTAGGTGGCATCGTGAATAGAGCACCAGCCCTGGAGTCAAGAGGATCTGAGTTCAAATCCAGCCTCAGACACATAACACAAAAACTAGCCAAGTGACTTTGGACAAGTCACTTAACCCCAACTGCCCTCCAAAAAGCAAAACAAACAAACAAACAACCCCCCCCCCAAAAAAAACCAACCATGCACATCAAATATTTGATTGGTAAGTCAAAAAATGATGAAGCACCTAAAATGTTCTAGGCACACAAAGACAAAAATGAACACCCCCTCAGAAGTTACCAAGTCAGTGGAGGTATTGGCTTTGGGCGCCGGGGAGGGAAGGCTAGTTCAACCCTGCTTTACTTATTATGTGAATGGTCACTTGGAGTAGATATCCAGTAGAGGAAAGAATTTTTTTTAAGATCCTTCAGTAAGGACAGGAATAAAGATTGGTCTTGTGGGATGAGGAATCTCTCTTTAATATAGGTTAACACATCCTTTGTAATTTATAACCTTAATGAGTTCTCTAGAGCAACAGTTCTCAAAGTGTGGTCCAGGGAGCCTAAGGGGTAGCTGGGACCCAATCACAGGGTCCTTAGGTCAAAACTGTAGTTGCACTAAGATATTTTAATTTCTAATATAGCAAATATTTATAGCTATAACTCATATAAACAAAAGCTGTTGGGGATTTTCAATAATTTTTTAAGAATGTAAAGAGATCCTGGGTTCAAAAAGTTTGAGAACCATTGTCTTAGAATATTGAGAAGTCAAGGAAAGGACAGCTAGGTGGTACAGTGGATGGAGCACTGGGCTTGGAATCAAAAAGACCTGGGTTCAAATCCAGTTTCAGACACTGCCTAGCTGTGTGACCCTGGGCATGTCACTCAACCCTGTTGCCTCAGTTTCCTCATCTGTAAAATGAGATGGAGAAGAAAAACTGTCAAAACACTCTAGTATCTTTGACGAGGAAAACCCCAAATGGAGTTACAAAGAATCAGCCATGACTCAAAAAAAAAATGACAGAGAAGTCAAGGGACTTGCCCAGAGCTACATAACCAGTACATGTTAACAGGTAGGACTTGAAATGAGTCATGGCTTCTAGGCTGGCTCTTGTTATATCATCAAACAAACAAAAACCACCCTTTCTTCTTTCCTACTCTTTCTTTAGTCAGTCTATCCCAACTCTCCAGTCTATCTCCCAAACATTTAATAATGCCTTATGAGGAACGGGCAGCTGGGAGATATCTGAAAAGCTATGTCAATACTACGTTCTCACATTTGCCTCCTCAACGTTGTCTACCCTGACCATCGGTGTTCTCTCAGTCACATATTTCTAGATTCTTTCTCTCATTACCATGCCTTGAGAAAATTGCCTCTGAATATGGCTTTATTGGTTCCATTCTTCTGGGAAAAAAAATAACAGGATCAGAGTGGAACTCCCTAACTGTTTTTCTGCTTTTCTCCATTTTGGATGCCATGGCAAGTTTGCACTTAAGCTTTTTAGATATTTTAGGTAGAAAATAAATTTGTTGGGTAGCATGTTTCAGAACTACACACGATATAAAACCTCAACAGGACTTTTCTATTTCTCTGCCTTAAAAAAAAGCAGCAGAGTTGGGCCACTCTCCTTTTGTTGGGGTTGATCATTATCATTAGATTAGATTCAAAGGGCATTTGATCTTGATGAACATGCTTAATTTTTTCATCATTGGCAGTTAAGGGTAGAATACACATAGTGCAAAGAATCACAGGTTTAGAATAATAACTAGCATCTAAATAACGATCTAAAATTTGTAAAATGCTACACGTCAACAATTATAATATCCAGCATTAATTGTTGGTAAGTTATTTCAGTCACGTCCAACTGTTTATGGTCCCATTTGGGGGTATTCTTGACAAAGATACTGATATGATTGGTCACTATTTCCTTCTCCAGCTCATTTTATAGATGAGGAAACTGAAGCAAATGGGGTTAAATGACTTGCCCAAGGTCACACAGCTAGTAAGTGTCTGAGCCAGATTTGAACTCAGAGCTTCCTAACTCCAAGCCTGGCACTCTATCCACCATATCACCTACCTGCCTGAAATCTAGCACCATCTATTACCAGGCACTGTGCTAAATGCTTTACAAATATTATCATGTGATTCTCACAGCACTGGGAGGTAGATGCTGTTATTATCCATATTCTACAATTGAGGAAACTGAGCCAAAGGTTAAGAGATTTGCCCAAGGTTACATAGCTAGTAAGTGTCTGCGACTAGATCTGAACTCAGCTCTTGCTGAGGCCAGGCCCAGCGCTTTGATTCCATTGTGCCACCTAGCTGCCTCAGATGAGTCTCTTCAAAACCCTATGTTATAGGTACATAGTCATTACTATCCCCATTTTAGAGAAGAAAAAATTGAGGTTTATAGAAGTTATATGACTGGGGCGGCTAGGTGGCACAGTGAGTAGAGCACTAGCCCTGGAGTCAGAAGGACCTGAGTAAAGATCCCGCCTCAGACACTTAATACACACAAACAAAAACCTAGCTGTGTGACCTTGGGCAAGTTACTTAACCCCAATTGCCCTCCAAAACAAATAAACAAAGAAGTTATATGACTAGCTCAGAACTACAGGGTAGGGTCACATAGGAATTTAAATACAAGTTCTCCTGACTCCAGATCCAGCGCTCTATTCAGAATAACAGGCTGTTGCTATAAAACCTTTATTTTGCTTTTATCTTAAAGAAAAAGTTATATACAAGCATGGTATAGTAGAAAGTACATTGAATCTGGAGGTGAGTACCTGACCTTGAAACATGGCACTTATCACCTACGTGATGGCCTTGGGCAAGTCACTTGAGCCTCAGTTTTCTCAGCTATAAAATTATCTCTAAGGACCCTTCTCTAACTAAATCTATGATCCTAAAATTAATTACTGAAGCAGAATCTATTACTTTACTCCTTCCCTACACACACAAAGCAAACACATTCGACTAAGATGTGTCCATCCCTGAATCAATACTATATATATGTATATGTGTGTATGTATATACATATGTTTATACACATATGTACATGTGTGTATGTACACACCTATTATGTGTATATATTAACATCCACACATAGTATATGACATATACTATGTATGTTATTATATGGATATAATATGGATAATAAATATGTATTGTATATTATATGTATATAATATGCACATCAATGTATATATCATATAATGTGTACATCTATAATATGTATGTATAATATAGATATATAATATGTATAATATATAATGTGTTGTGTGTATATAGCATGTATGATACACGTGTATATATTATATAATATACACATATTGGATAATATGTATATATGCGTGTGTGTATGTGCACGCACACACACACAACCATATATATTATCAATCACCTTGTTGCCTCCAGTATCTCCCTTCCCTAATCCATCCTTCAAACAACTGCCTGAGTGATCACAGGTTTGTCTGTGTCATTCTTTTGCTCAGAAAGTTCCTGGGCTTCATTCTTGCCTCTAGGATAAAATACAAGCCAAGCAGCCTAATATTTAAAAGTCTTCGTGGCCTGGCCTATTTAAAAGTCTTCGTGGCCTGGCCTACCTGTCCAGGCTAACTACATACTATTACCCTTCACACACTCAATGATCCAGCTAAACAGTCCTACTAGTATTTATATCTCCCCTATGACAGTTCATCTCTCTGAATGCTCTCCTTCCTCATCTCTTTGCCTTTTGAAGTTCTAAGGCTTTTCTGGATCCACCCAGCTGCTGGTGCCTGCCCTCCCCATTCTGAAGTTTCATTTCCTTAGATATATACATATTGAGTGTTCTTCCACTGACCTTGCCCATAGAGGCAGCTGAGAGAGGAGGTATGGGCACAATGGATAGAGCCCTGGGCCAGAACATTATATGTAATATCTTATTTGATCCCCATAACAACCCTGCTTTTATTATCCCCATTTTTCAATTGAGGAAACTGAGGCAAATGAAGGTTTAGTGCAGGTTTCCCACCCCTGGACTTGCCCAGGATGCAGCTGTGAGGGCCCAGTTGAGATTAGGTAATGTTAACTTGTAGTGCAGATGTAGTTAGTGTTTGGATCAACTCCCATGGTATGTGACCCCAGACACTGGTAAGGGTTGGGGAGGTAGGTGGACTTGACCAGGACTTCTGCCTGGGGGGTCTAGGTCAGTAAATACCTGAAGATCTAATTTCATCTGCCCAGAGAACTCTTACTAACTCTAGCGCTGTCTCCCTAGACAATGGGAACTAATCCATGGTACTTTGTGAGTGGAGAATACATTGGCCTCCCATCTCTGAGGCCTTCTGCTGCCTCTGGCTCTCTGAGGCTAAGGATGTCTTATGGGCCTCAGGGCTGAAACAAAATATTAGAATTAAATATTAATTAGGAAGAGAGACTTAGAGACAGCTGCATTTTTCAGTCTTGTCCTGGAAACCTTCATGTAATACCTACTAATTCACTCTTTATTAAGAAATTTTTATAAATGGTCCATGCAGGTGGAAGAAATTCCTGCTTAACCACATTCAGAGTCCTGCTGAGAGAGAGCAGGCCACAAGAACCTCTACATTAAAGGTTACTAAGGGCTCCCGCTCTTCTCTCTGAATGGTAGGGTCTCATTAGTGCTTTGAGATCTTTGGCAATATGTGAAATTCTAGTGATTCCAAGTATAGCTGGCTCTACTAAAACGTGTTGGGAAAATGCAAATTGGTTCCAATTCAATTGATATATTAGGGAAATGTTTTCTTCTGAGCAATTTCTTCTGCAGGAAACCTAAGGGGACTCCAAAAAATACACTATTTCACAACAACTCACAGGCTGCCACCCTCCCGACACCCATTTCCACAAACAAACTTATTACATATTTTCTATTGCAGCTGGAGCTTTGGGCAGAGGAGGCCAGCACACCACCATCCCACCTCCCCTGCCTCTCTCCTTTCTGCCACAGCCTTGGGCCCTAGGCCCAGAGTTGGGAGTCTGTTCAACTTGCCCATCCTGCCCACAGCAGCCTGAAGTTATTATTGTTGTACTTAGGAATTTCTGAAACCATTTAACATGTATAAAACTGTGCTATTGTTTTGTTTTTAAAAATTAGGTTCCTATCGTGTGTGTGTGCACGTGCGAGTGCCACTGGTGAAATTTTTGAGAATTGTGCCCTTAACCCCACTACCCCCCATCCCGAACCCTGTGGTTTTTATTGCCCAATTTTGTACATTTTGGTGCTTTGGGGAAACACATATGTGCCTTTGTAGCAGAACTGCTTCTACTGTCTAATTTTGGATCGAAATGGCAATATATGTCCTAAAGACATAATTTTTTTTTGCATCAGCACCATTTGGTATCTTTATTTTTAGCTTCTTATTGTACAAGAGTTCCTATGGAGATAGTCTATTGTGGTTACCCATATCACAGCTGAAGAGGAAACAGGTGGGAGGGAAAGGGCAAGTCAAGTCGATAATTTACTTTGACTAAAACAACGGCTGCTTCACCCCATCCCCAACCTCAGAGAAGTTTGGGACAGAGCTCACAGCCATGAGAATACTCTGTATAGTTCCAGTTCTCCCCCTTCTCTGAATTTAGCTCTCGGGGCCTAATTCAGGCTTGTGGATACATTCAGAACAAACTGCCAGCCTGCTGCCATTGCTGGATACTCAGCTCCTTTATTTGAATTTGTAGACACCTGGAGAACAGGCTTTGTGTCATAGCAACTTTTGTATGACTAGTTGCTGTTGTTGTTGAGTCATGTCTGACTCTTCCTGACCCCATCTGGGTTTTGGTTTTTTTGGGTGAAGATACCGGAAAGGTTTGTCATTTCCTTCTCTAGCTCATGTTACAGATGGGGAAACTGAGGCAAACAGGGCTAAGTGACTTGCCCAGGGTCACACAGTGACAGGGTCTGAGGCTGGATCTGAATTTGGGAAGTTGAGTCTGCCTGACTCCAGGTCTGGCTTCCTATCCACTGCTCTACCTACCCACCCCAGATTACCGGTTTTTAGCCCCAGTGCTTCTGTTTTCAAGGGTAGGGAGCCTGTAGTATCAAGGCCACATGTGGCCCTCTAGGCCCTTAAGTGTGGCCCTTTGACCAAATCCAAACTTCACAGAACAAATCCCCTCAATAAAAAGATTCATTTTGTAAAACTTGGACTCAGTCAAAAGGTTGTACCCAAGGACCTAGAAGGCCACATGTAGCCTTGAGGATGCAGGTTCCCCACCCCTGAAAGAACCAAGAATTGTGGAGGTGTGAGAACCTCTCCCCCAGGCAGATTTCTACCATTTCATGCCAAGTTTTAGAGAGTTGAGAGAGTTGCTTGCAGTTCTGACTTGAAGCAGCTTGCCCCTCAGTTACATAACTGTTAGAAATATGATTTGAATACGGATCTTCCTGATTGCATATCTAGAACTGTGTCCCGGGGCGGCTAGGAGGTACAGTGAGTGAGAGCGCTGCCTTGGAGTTGGGATGATCTGAGATTGAATCCAGCCTCAGAAAATGAGCACCCACACATAAATGATGACTGGCCGTGTAACCTTGAGCAAGTTACTTAACCCCAATTGCTTTAAAAAAAAAAAAAGAACTGTGTTCCCTATACCACATCCTCTCTCACCTTGCACATAGAATCCTATGGTGGAAAAGAGACCTCAATAACCACCTAGAACAACTTCCTTATGTAACAGATGAGGAAACTGAAGCCCAGGGAATATGGTTTTATAGAGAGCTTACTATATGCCAGGCACTGTATAAAGCACTTTTTACAGATATTTCATTTGGTCCAACTAAGCCAGTTGTCTCTCCAAGCTGAGCTACTCAAGGTTACCCAGAGAGCAGAAAACCAAGAAAGCTGTTCATACCAATAAATAAGAGTTGTCTCTCCAGTACATTGCTCTTGTTGGGATAAGAAGCTGGGTATAGAATTTAACAGCGGGAGAGCAAGTTGGCTTGCTTTTGGTAGACTGGGCAGTTCTTTTAATGACCATTTGCTTCCCCTCGGAAATGACGATCCATCCTTCTAGCCATACCAAGATTCGTTACATCTAGAGCCAATGTTCCTTCCCATACATCACATAGCTGTAGAACTGAATGACGAATTCTTGCCTACAACTCAATACTTTTTTTGTTCAGCCTACCCACCACCCCTGACATCTTCTATATTCCTAAGAAAAAGGTAGAACAAATATTTGTAACTAAACCCTTTCTAGAGTCTTCAGAGTTCCTCAAAACCCCAAATTTCCATGAAAACCAGACACTAAAAATCAGAGGAACACTGGGAAAGGAATAATGAAGGAGGTGATGAAAACAAAATAGTAAAAATAACTGCCACTTAAATAAAATGTTAACTTTATGTATCTTATCTTAGTGGGGGAGGGGAGGAAGGTATGGGCAAAAAAGTGAGAAAGACATTTTTTTTTAAAGTAATGATAGTTATGAAAAAAAAACCACCATGCACTTATATAATAATTTTTACATTTTAAAAATGGCCCTCACATCTCTGATCCTTTTTCTACAACTTTGGGAAGCCAGCTTCTCAGGTGTGTTACTGCCATCTTCCATAAAAGGATGTATTCATAGCAAAGTGAAAAGTACACTGAGCCTGCAGTCAGGAAGCTGTGAGTTTGAATCCTGCCTCAGAGGGGAGTCACAACTTCTCTCAGACTCAGTTTCCTCATCTGTAAAACACAAGGGCTGTCCACTTCTAAATTTATATCTTATGATCCTGAAGGCAAAGAGAGGGGAAACAAAATCCCCTCTTCCCCCCAAAGGCCACATAGCAGGTTAGTGGAGGAATGGGCACCAGAATTTCGGTCTTTTGATTTTTTTGCCTTTTTCCTTCGTTTTTTTTTCCCCCCTTGGAAAGAACATAAAAGCTAACTAGAGAGGGAAAGATGAAAATATTACAAAAAAGTTTGCTACATTGCTTCTTAATTTTATAAGCTGATAGCACATTGGGATTAAAGGACACTTCTGACATTATTGCTATCCTGATTTATGTCTTGCCGTGTGTGTGTGTGTGTGTGTGTGTGTGTGTGTGTGTGTGTGTGTGTGTTTCTTTAGTTTGTTTTTATTTTTGCTATTTGGAGGGGCAATTGGGGTTAAGTGACTTGCCCAAGATCACACAGCTAGTTTTGTGTTAAGTGTCTGAGGTCGGATTTGAACTCAGGTCCTCCTGACTCCAGGGCCAGTGCTCTATTCACTGTGCAACCTAGCCACTGTGTGTGTGTTTCTTTAAACATATTTTTACATATGGCTAAATTTCGCTTGTTTCTTGGTACAACCGTTCTTAATGCTATGTTAAATGTCGTGAGTTTCTTTGGTTTAAAACACAGTCAACTACATTTTGTAGTTTAGCCTCTGATTTCTATGGCTTCTGAATATTATCATATTGGAAACACTTCCAGAATATGTGTGCATGAATGAAGGAAAGGGAGGCAAAGCAAGCTGGCCAAAGGATTCAGAGAACATTAGCTTCATCCATTTTAAATTTAACTGTAAGGATCTGGGCTCAAGTGCCATTTCTTACGTTATAACAACAGTTCAGTTGTATCTGATTCTCTATGACCCCATCTGGGGGTTTCTTTTTTTTTTTTTGCTTTTTGGAGGGCAATTGGGGTTAAGTAACTTGCCCAAGGTCACACAGCTAGGTTTTTGTTTGTATGTGCTAAGTGTCTGAGCCCGGATCTGAACTCAGGTCCTTCTGACTCCAGGGCCGACGCTCTACTCACTGCGCCACCTAGCCACCCCCACATCTGGGGGTTTCTTGGCAAAGATATTGGAGGGATTTACCATTTCCTTCTCTAGTTCATTTTACAGATGAGAAAACTGAAGTAAATGGGGTTACATGACTTGCCCAGAGTCATACACTGACTCTTCATGACCCCACTTGGAGTTTTCTTGGCAAAGATACTGGAATGGTTCGCCATTTCCTTCTCCAGCTCATTTTACAGGTGAGGAAACTGAGGCAACCAGGGTTAATTGACTTGCCCAGGGTCACACAGCTAGTAAGTGTTTGAGGCCAGATTTGAACTCGGGAAGATGAGTTTTCCTGATTCCAAGCCTAGTGTTCTATCCACTGCACCACTTAGCCCTGCTCTGCCTCCCCAACCCCCATTTCTTATGCGTATTGGCCATGGGATCCTCACAAATCACTTAACCCTTCAGTTCTCTAGGTAGTTCTCTAAAACCAAGTTACAGAGGTGTTGGCCTGTATTGGTAGACAGATTTATATAATGCCTACTGTGTGTCAGATACCCTGTGCCAACCACTTTACAATTGTCATCCCACAATCCTGGGAGGTAAGTGCGATTGTTATTCCCATTTTAGAGTCCAGGAAGTGTATGTCACAGGAAGTCAAGTGCCTTGCCCAAGGTATAAGAGGCCAAATTCAAACCCAGCTTCATGATTCTAGGTCTGGGGTGGGGAATGTGTGGCCTCTCCACCTCTGCTCTAGGCCCAGCATTCTATCCACTGTGGCTGGATAGAATGCCTAATTATCAATGAAATAACACATCCAGTCCCCAGCCTTATAGTGAGTTAATAATACATCCTCCGAGATGCTTCCCAAGGCATCTTTTTTTTTTTAAAACATGTGTCCCCTCACACACAAAAAAGTTATAAAGGTTCATCAGTAATCAGAGTTTAATATTATAATCAAATAAAATTTACAGCAAAGGTAATTTAATGAGACAACATAACCTTTAAGTCCTGTGTATTTTATGGTAATTAGATATAAATGACAAATAATTTTATCATGCTGTATTTTATGGTAATTGGATATAAATGACAATTTTTAAAACCTCATAATTTTATACATAATAGGCATTTAATAACTTCTTGGTGAACTGAACTCATGTAAGTAACTAATCAGTATTACTTTCATGCAGTCAAAACAAGCATTTCTGGGTCAGTTCAGGAAGGACTGAATAGAATAAGAAATTGTTCTTATGGTCTTATGAAGAATCCTGTATCTAAAACCGGATCTCCTTGCTTCTTTGTCTAGAAGCGCTGAGAGCCCAGTCAGAGGTGGGGAACCTGCAGCCTCAAGATCATATGTGGCCTTCTAGGTCATCTGGTGTGGTCTTTTGACTGAGTCCAAATTTTATAGAATAAACCCTTTTATTAAGGGGATTTATTTTGTAAAGTTTTAATGCAGTCAAAGGGCCTCCCTTGAGGACCTAGAAGGCCACATGTGGCCTCAGGGCTGCAGGTTCTTCCACCCTTGTCCCAGGCATTCTCTGGGGTTACAAAGTCTGATATCTCCCCCTTGGGCTAGTCTTATAATAAGTATAGAAGACAGAGTAGTATATCCCAACAAAACTACCATTTTATTATTTTATTAGTGTAGATTAGTTGTTTTTTTACATCAGTCTGTAAATCACTGATCCCAATCACAATTTCACCCAACAAGGGAGATTTACTTATGGGAAGTTAAAAATGTAGCTTTTAATATTTAATTGACATCTAGCTTGAACTTTATGAATGTGGAAGGTGTTGGGGCCAGTCATAGATACAACTTCTCACTTCCTTATCTGACCCTCTCCCATTTTCCTGGGAGCAGACTGTCTTCTATCTCTCATCTCTTACCCATTTCCCTCAGGAGGCATCCCTGCTGCCTCTGGACTGCCCGTAAGGTTCCTCTGCTGCATTCCATTTAGCCCTACCTCCTTTTGGAATGCCCATATTCTTGTTTCTTTTCCTTTCTTTCCTTCTGCTACCCACCATCCACCCACAAGCAAAATTCCCTTTCCCCGAGTGGGCTTATAAGAGTTGTGTTTCCCAAATTACATAACTCACTTTGAGTCACCTTGTCCTTAAAAACACCAGGAAAACATGACTGACGGACATTTTTCTGATGACTTACAGGCCTAACTTATCTTATGAAAGAATATTTCAAATGATAACTTTACCTAGAACATTTAAATCTTATAGACGAGGCCTGCGCAATCTGTGGACTGTAGACCATGTAGGCCGCTTGAGGCCCAAGGATTTCAGGTGGCCCACAAAAAATGTAGAGGAAAATCCTATACATTTTTCATGGGATGCCCAAAATCCTTTAGCATACCCATAATTCATAATTGTGCAGGCCTCTTCTAGAATGAAGAATCCATGGGTAAATTTCTTATTTGTCTCCTAGTTTTAGTGTTATCTTTAAACCAAGGCTTGATAACTACCTGTCAGGAATATGGAAGAAGGAATGACTATTAAGGTACAGGCTGAATTTGATGATAAAATCTTGTGGCAGTTAGGTGGTGCAGTGAATAGAGTGTTAGATCTGGAGTCAGGAAGAGCCAGTTCAAATAGGACCTCAGGCACTTCATTTCTCTGTCTGTACTATTTCACTTGGTGATCTCCTCAGCAACCAAAAACATGAGGTACCCCATGCAAGTCATCTGTTAAATGTTTCTCTGTCTCTCTCAGCCTCAGTGTCCTCATTTGTGAATGAAGGTAGAATAACAGCACCTACCTCCCAGGGATATGAGGGTAAAATGAGGTCATATTTATAAAGCTCTCTGCAAAACTTAAAGTGCTATAAATGCTAGCTATTATTATATCATCCAGCTCTGAGATTCTATAAAAACTGGCTGTTTCCTGAATTATGCTTTCACACATTCTTACATTAAGAATCAGTAAATATTTATAAAGTACCTTCTATGTGCCATGCATTGTGCCAAGAGCTAAAGATACAAAAAGAGGCAAAAGACAGTCCCTGCCCTTAAGAAACTCACAATCAAAGTGGGGAGAAAACAAAGAAAGAAATGTACACAAGCAAAAGATCTTCAGGATAAATAGGAAACAATTAACTGAGGAAGGCACCAGAATGAAGAGGGGTTGGGAAGGCTTCTTGTAGAAAATGGGATTTTAGTTAAAGGAAGCCAGGGGGGTCTATTTAGGTGGAGATGTGGAGGGAGAACATTCTAACCATAGAGAATGCTTGGAGCCAAGAGATAGAGCCAAGGGATCAGTGTTATCTGATCAAAGAGTATGTATACTATGTATTGGGGAGTAAGGTGTATAAGAAGACTGGAAAGGTAGGAGGGAACTAGGTTATGTAGGACTTTGGATGCCCAACAGTGGATTTTGTATTTGATTCTGGAGGCAATAGGGAGCCATTGGAGTTTATTGAGAGGGGGAACTGGGGTTACGTGGTTGGACTTGTGCTTTAGGAAAATCACATTGGATTGGAATGGGGAGAGACTTGAGACAGGCAGACCAGGCTACTGTAATAGTCCAAGCATGGGGTGAGAAGGGTCTGCATTACAGTGGTGGCAATGTCAGAGAGAAGGGAGCATATTGAAGAGATGTTGCAAAGGCCAAATGAACAGGTCTTGGCAATGGATTGGTTAAGAGTGAGGGGGTTCATAAGAGATAGTGAGGAATTGAGGGTAACTCCTAGGTAATGAGCCTGAGGGACTAGAATGACAGTACCCTCTTCAATAATAGGGAAGGTAGGAGGAGAGAGGATTTATGGGGAAAGATAACAAGTTCCGTTTTGGACATTGAAATAGTTTAAGATGTCTACTGGACATCCAGTTTGACATGTTTTTGGTTGCTGAGGAAATCACCAAGTGAAATAGTACAGACAGAGAAAGGAAGAGGGCCCAGGGAAGACCCTCTTCAAGAACATCTTTGATTAGAGGGCATGATCTAGATGAGAATCCAGCAAAGGTGTCTAAGAAGGATTGGTCAGATAGGTAGGAGGAGTACCAGGAAAGAGTGATGTCCCAAAAACCTGGAAAGAAGAGGGTATCAAAGGGGAGAGAGTGAACAATAGTGTCAAAGGTTGCAGAGAGGTTGAGGAGAAGGAGGATGGAGAAAAGGCCACTGGGTTTTGCAACAAAGAGACCATTGGCAGCTTTGGACAGAATAGATTCAGTAGAATGATAAGATTGGAAGCCAGATTTTCAAGGAGAAGGAGGAAAGAAAATACAGACAGCCTTCTTAAGGAGTTTGTTCACAAAGGGCAGAAGAGATACAGGACAATAGAGGAGATTTAAGCAGAGGATTTTTCTCAGATTGGGGGAGACATGGGCATGTTTGTAGGCAGTAGGAAATGAGCCAATAGATGTGGAGAGATTGAAAATAAGTTGCTGGGGTAACTAGGTAGTGCAGTGAGTAGAGTTCCAGCCCTGGAATCAGGAGGACCTGGGGTTCAAATCCTATCTCAGACACTTAACACTTACTAGCCATGTGACCTTGGATAAATCACTTGGCTCTAATTGCCCTGCTTTCCCCTCTCCAAAAAAAAAAAAAGAGAGAGAGGAGTTCCTAAATAATAATGGTAAAGAGATTTGGGGATTTTGTAAATGTATTTTTTATTTTGTTTCATACCCAAAATGTCTGTGTATGTACTTCCAGATAGGCTTTTTAACTAGGAAGTTCATGTATTTCATTGGATGCCTTCTTTGATGAGGATCTTAATATTTATAAAGTATTTTAATTTGTTTGGAATATTGTGCAAATTGGTAGTAATCAAATAATATTAATTATATTTCTGCTGAACTACAATTAACTTCTAATTGTTTGATATAATTTCCAATTATAATTAGAAATAAAATGAATAAAAGAGCAACTCCAGGAAAGTGTTATGTTAGCCTATGAGGCATATTTACTTTTTTTTTTAATTAAAAAAAAATCTGCTTCTAAAATGCCTTCCCCACTTAAAACTCTGGGCAATATTTAATACAAGAGGTAACCTCTAAGACAAGCTTCTATGCTGTATTTCTTTCTGAAAATGTCATGAAGATATTGTAGATGATTGAGAAACTGAACTGAGTAAATGGAATGAGTGGCTATCTGCATGAACACTATGTGATCTCTCTATTACTCCCTGTTAAAGAGGTCGTCCTGTGGATTGGAAAGGGCCCTGGTCTTTGAGTCAGACTTCTGGGTCAGCTTTCAAATGACACTTACTAGATAATTGGCAACCAGCAAGTTACCTAACCTCTCTGAGGCTCCATTTCTTCTATAAAATGAGGAAATAATACTTAGAACATAGGTACTGCCTTGTCAAGAAATAACCCCCAGGATGGTCCCTATTAAATAGGCTTAATGATGAGTAAGGCTACTTAATAATTAACAATAAATTAATAATAATTGTGATACTAAATAATAAATTATTAATAATTCTATAATGTAATAAATGCAATGTGTCTAATACTTATATAGCCCTTTAAAGTTTGCAAAACATTTACAAATATTTTCCCATTGGTCCTAGCAACCCTGGGAGAGAGGCACTATTATTATGCTCATTTTTACAGATGAGGAAACTGAAACAAAGAGGTTGTGACTTGCTCAGGGGTTATACAGTTCATGTTTGAGGCGGGATTTGAACTCAGATCCTCCTGACTGACTTTGGCATTATTCCATCTAACTGCCTCTCTGAGTCTCTGTTTCATCTTGATAAATGCTTGCTATGGAATGAATGAAAGCACTTTGTAAAATAGAAAGTGTTATATAACTGTGAGCTATGGCTAGTATTAGTAACATGGTATGATTTCAGACCTTGACTGTCTAAAAGAAATACTTCTGCCACCTACTCACTGATGCTTGAAATTTTAGTTAAATTACATTGCATTGGCCTAAGACTCCTTAAACCTCTCTTGAAATGCAAGTACTGTAGTCACTGTGAGGGGTAAGGTGTTAAGCTCAGTCAGTGATTTTATTCTGAATGAATGAACATTTCATATCCCTTCCTAGGAAAAGACTTGGAGTGTGTGTGTATAGGGGGGAGACAGGGGAAGGGGGACAGGGAATTAGAATTTTACCACCTATTTTGCAATTTTCCTTGGACCAACAAAGAATTTTATTAAACAATATCGGAGCTATAAATCTGAAGGTAGAATAGAAGATATAGTGGCCCTCTTTTTATTTTTAGTTTTTGGTAGCTTTAATTATTCTCCCCAATTTCTGTATGGAAGGAAATTGTTCTTACCTTCCTCTCCCACCCCCACCTTCCACCCCCTTTCTGCTCTTTCCCTTCCCAGACAAGACCCTTACTAACAGATGGGCAGAAATAGCAGATGGTAGAAGGGGGACCCATTCTAGCTCCCTTGCCCCTGAAATTCAAGCCCCATTTGGGGAACAAATGCTTTATAGGGGTAAGTACAAGATTTTACTGTTGGCCCAAGGCACACTCATACACTGTTTGTTGAGTACTTATTGGTCTAACCATTTGGGAAAATACCTTGGAATTATATTTAAAAATTATAAACAGTGACTAAACTGTACACTTCCTTTGAATCTATGATACCACTACTTGGCGTATATCTCCAAGAGGTCAAAGATGGAGCAAAAAGTCCCATATATACAAAATATTTAAAGCACTACTTTTTGTAGTAGCCAAGAAATGGAAAGAAAGTGGGTTCCTATTGAGTGGGGAAAGGATGAACAAATCACGTTCTAGAGGAGGTTATCACTAGACCCTAAGAAATGATGAGTATGGAGAATTTTGTGCAGACCTGTATGAACTGAGGCAGAGTGACATAATCAGGACAGGGTTCCATAACCAGGTTTGCAAGGATGTAAAAGAAAACAGTCACTAAACACTTCAGAACTCTGAGCAATGCAGAGACCAACTGGGACTTCAGAAGACAGATGGAGAAAGCATAGTCAGTGTATTGATTTGCTCTACTGGACCATATTTATTTTTAACAAGGGAGAAGAAGTGGGGAAGGGTAGCCATTGGGAAGAGACAGTGACCAAAAAAAAGAGTTTTGATAAAACATTTAAAAAGAAAAATGATTACACTGATTCAGTGAGTTCACAATATAATCTGGTGTTTTGTGCTGTTTTCAAACCTGCCTATGATATATGCCTGCATATGCTGAACTGTATTTCGCAAACATGTTCTAAGACAGACTTCTTGATGTAGTATCTAAATGTGTCACTCATCTGCTCCAAACTGTTCAGTTTCTTCCTACAGACCATCAGTTAAAGTACAGATTCCTTAGGTTGGCATTCTAATTCTCCATAAACTTATGACACACTGACTTTCTAGCCTCATTTCACACAATGCCCACTCATCATTAATCTAATATGCCAGCCAAACTGGACTGCTCGATGTCTCTCAGATACAAAGTGTCATGGGACCATAGAGTTTGATGGAAAAAATTATAAACACCTTAGAAGTCATCTATTCCAACCCCTTTACCACACTCGGGTTCCAGAGGAGTGAAATGACTTGCCATTGACACATGAGTGTTTAGCAGCATAACTTGAATTTGAGCCCAGGTTTTCTGCCTCCATGACCAGCACTCTTATTCCTTCATGGACTCTCCTGCTTTTGGCTCTTTGATTATTTCCAGTTATTCTCGGAATGCCCTCCTCCCCTTCCTAGTTTTTTCTGTTGAAATCCTACCCATCCCTCAAGACACTGCTTGGATGCCACTTTGTCTATGGATCCTTCAGAAAAAAATAATTATTCTTTCCTTTGATTTTAAACAACATTTTGTTCATAGCATTTTTATACATTTGTCACATCAGTTTTGTATTAGTTATTTCCCTATCTCCCCCTAGGTCAGAATCACAGAATTATTTTTGTTGTTCAGTTGTTTCAGTCATCTCTGACTGTGACCCCATTTGGAGTTTTCTTGGCAAAGATATTGGAGTGGTTTGCATTTCCTTCTCCAGATCATTTTACAAATGAAGAAACTGAGGCAAACAGCGTTATGTGACTTGCCCAGGGTCACACAGCTAGTAAGTGTCTGAGGCCAGATTTGAACTCAGGTCTTCCTGACTCCAGGCCCAGTGCTCCACCCACTGTACCAACTAGCTGCTCACACAGAATCATTGAATCTCACAATTGAAAGGGATCCAGTTTAATCCACACCTAAACAGGTATCCCCTTTATAACATCCTCAACAGGTAGCTCTATAACTGTTACTGAAAAGACCTCTGGTGAGGGGTAACACATTACTTCCCAAGGCTTTCCACTCTATTTTCCCATAGGTATCATTGTTAGGAATTCATTCTTCTTTGGAACAATTGAGCCTTGTTCCTAGTTCTTCCCTTTAGAATGAAGCAAAAAAAACCAGTTAGTCAATCAGTGAACAAGCTTTATCAAATGCTTACTCTGTGCCATTAAGTGTACTAACAACAATAACCACTCCTGGTCTCAGGCGGCTGGTGCATTGTACCTACTCCCTTTCTACTAAGGGGACCATCTGCTCTTTATCCATGCATGCCATGTGATTAAATTCAATCATAGGGGACCATGGCTTCTGATGAGCTTAAGCTCCTTTTTCTAAACTTTTTAGTTTCTCATTCAATCCCCTCTCTACTGTCAACCTCTTTTTCCAGTATTCTAGAGGAAAAAAAATCACCTCAAGATTTAGTTTTGGGGTTTACAGAAAAGAAATACTCAACATAGAAATTCACAAGCACACCCTGACATGAAATTCTTAAACCAAGCAAATAGGAGAGCAAGCTACTATTTAGACAATCCCAGGAGGTTGCAGTTTATACATCATCAGAAAGTAAAGCAATATTTGGACTTCTGTATAAGAGTTTTACACTTTCCCCTTGGCTCTGAATTATATCCTTCCCTGCAGATGTCTTCTGGCTAGCCAGGCTGGGGATTGTGTTCACCCTTCTCTAATGAGGACTGAAGTAGTTTAGGGGATGCCTATCCCTGCTGCCTGTTGGTTTCAACCAAAGGATGCAGGATCTCTGAACTCTACAAACTCACAAACTAACCTGGAAACAACTACCACATGAACAACACTTGTTCATCTAAGATCAGAAAAGTATAACGATACTAGAAGTGTCCCTGAACCCTGGACCAAATTTGCCTAATCAGGACATGGGGCTTTAGCTGTCATGTGTAGATGGCCTCATGGTGGCTGGGGTAGGAGATAGAGTAAGATACCCTTGACTTTGCCTTTCATGAGAAGTGGCTTGAAATAGCTGGGCAGCTGGAGAGAGATAAAAAGGCAGAATTACTCCCCCTTTAAGGATTTGGGGTGAGCAATAAGGGCATAGTCTTGTCTTCTAAAAGTATTAAGCCCCCCAGGGCCAAGTTGTATAGATGTGGTGGACTGGGAGTTGGGGAGGCAGCTCTGAACATACTTTGTACGACTGTCAGCTACACAAGTATAATTCATTTTCCACCATCTATCCTTTCAAATATTTGAAGACAGATCTTTTTCAGACAAACTCTTCTCTAGCTTTCCTTCCTTCATCCTGCATTTGTGAAGTTGATTTCTGAATCTATGGTAAGACTTTCCATTTATCCCAATTAAACTTCATCTTTGTCAATTGCACCCAAAGTTCTTGCCCATCAGTATCAGTTCAGATCTGACATCCAGGGTGTCAGCTGTTCCTCCCAGTTTTGCATCATCTGCTAATTTGGTAAGTATGCCATCTATGACTTTATCTAAGGCACTGACAAATATGTTCAGTAGAATAGAGCCAAGGACACATATTAGGGTAGATTAACTGGAGTTTTCTCTTCAAGTTGAACCATAATGGAATGATTAATAACTATTGCTTTGGGTCCAATCATTTAACCAGATCTACATACAATAAGAATAGTATGAAAGACTTCATTATACGCTTTGCTCAGAAAATAGGAGCTTTTGGAGCAGGGAATCTTTCTTATATAAGTTTGTACTCCCAGTTCCTAGTATGGTTTGTTAGTTTTTAGTAATAATAATAGTTAGTATTTAAATAATGTCTGCTATTTGCCAGGCATGTACTAAGCTCTTTAACAACACCTCAGTTAATCCTTACAACAATCTAATCTCCATTTTAAAGGCTAACAGAGGTTAAGTGACTTGTCCAATGTCACAAAGCTATAGGTGACTGAGGCTGTGTTAAAATTTAGGTCTTTCTGAACTCCAAGCCCATGGCTCTGTCTACCCCACCACCTCTTTGCCTAGGTTCCTCCTGAACTACCCCACCCTACCCCAAGACTAAGATTTGTGGTATAGCTACTTCCGCTCCCTCCCCACAAACCACAGTGAGCAACTCGGACATTTCATGACATAAACGTCTGCTACAGCTTTACATGAGTCTTCATGTTCAGCCCACTGACGTAGAGGGTGAGTATAAACCCCTAACCCAATTTGGTTTTTGTTTATCCTTGCAGATACCTATATAACATTGAACACAAACGCACAGTGCAGTGCCTCACTGCCTCCACCCCTCCCTTCCTGTTTGACTCAGTTTACCCCAGCCTGATCCAGGTTCTGAATAGGGTCAAATTCTTGTGCCAAATTTCAATTTTATCTAATCACGGAGTACTGCCTATCTATGTGATCCCAAGATTAAGTTCCCCAACAAATCAGTAGGGAAGACAAACAGTCTATACTACTTGCTTATCTCTTGTCTTTGTTTGATCTGCTTCACACTGAAAACTTCCCCACCCCCACCCCTATGATACCCCTTGGACCTTGGAACTCTAATATTATTTCAGTACTAAAAACTACCTTTATGCCTAAGATATCAGCCTATCCTAGCTCTGAGGTCTGCTGCTAATATGCAGTTGACATTGAAATCTTTGGGACTGGAATTTATAGGTGTTGTGAAGCCTTTAAAAGCCAACCCATCATCCACTCAAAACTAATAGCCTCAAGGCCCCACCAATGTGTTTCCTGTTTTTAAACCAGTTGGTATTTATCACATGACCTCACAACTAAGGGAAAAGAACATATATAAAGCTTGGTGTGGTGACTTGAAGTCAGGATGACCTGGGCTTGGATCCTACCTCAGACACTTAGTAGGTGTGTGACTTAACAATTCAGCTCACCTTTCTGGATCTCAGTTTACTTATCTGTAAAATGGTTTGGACTGGGTGACATCTAAGCTGTCTTCTAGCTCAAGCCTTTCTCTCTTGTCCTGGAAGCCCTCAACTTTCTCCACTGGTTCATGATGGGATAAAAGTTATAGAGGGCTATCAGAGAAGGATGGCACCAGAGGCCCAAATGTGGCATGGAAGAGGTAAAGAGTATTAATAATTATGAACACCCAGCAGGATAGAATGGATATATGGAGGTGGCCTTTCATCTTCTCTCCTCCCCACCTCTTCTATCCTCTACCTAGGATTTTTCACAACATTCCCTCCTGCCAGAATGTCACCAAGTTATGTCTCAAAGTATTTTGTGATATGTAGTCTAGAAAGTCCTTTCCTACCAAGATATGGGACTACCCACCCCCCAAAACTTTCTGGAGGACACAGCTCCCCAATATAGGCATGATCTGTTTGTAAGTTGTGTTTCCTCTGTCTTTTTGGTTCATAGTAGGTGAGGGAAGTACTCCTTACAGTTGGAATTCACTCACATTCTTTGTCTTTTCCTTTTTCTTTCTTCCCTCTTTTTCTCCTTCCTTCCTTCCTTTTTTCCTAAAAGCAAAATTAAATAACTGAATAGAGTAATCACATTCACCAGTTCTATGTCTTACATTCAATGTTATATAAGTATCTGAAAGAGACTGGAGAAATCCCTCCACCAAGCTGTTGATTTCTCCAATCAACTTGAGATCACAGAGTGTGGGCCTTTAAGGGAAGCACCTGCACTTTCCAGGGAGGTAGATGTGCTCTCTAGCCCCTTGTTAAAAGGATAGAGGAATTCCTTTCATTGTTCCCTAGGTGGGGCAGTGGACTCAGGAAGACTCATCTTCCTGAGTTCAAATCTGTCCTCAGACACTTACTAGCTGCATGGCCCTGGGCAAGTCACTTAACACTGTTTTACCTCAGTTTCCTCACCTGTAAAATAAACTGCGGAAGGAAATGACAAGCTACATCAGTATTTTTGCTGAGAAAATTCTGAATGGGATCATAAAGAGTCAGACATGACTGAAAAATGACTTAGCAACAACAGGAACCACCTCCTAATGATTGATTGATTTAGACTCAAGAGTCTGGAATTATAGGAAGAATTGCCCTTTTGTGGTGGATAAGAATGAGAGGTAAAGTGATCTGCCCTTTCATCCTTTCCCCTTTTTCTTTTTTACCTGTTTTCTCTCCCTTGGACTTACAGATGTATGAGTGACAAAAAGAAGGGGGAAGAAATTCTCCTTGTTCCTGTCCAGGAGCAGAAAATGGAAATTTACAAGGAAATGAAAACATGGCACATGTCCTGTTCTTGTCCAGATAAATCTGAGGGGAAAATTCTTGGACCTCGAGTTCCTGAATGTCTTCTGCCTTTCTGTTTCTTTTTCTGAGCACAGGTCAGATTTTAGCAATGCTGATGTTAGGGGTCACCTCCTGGATAATCCTGAATCTGAGAGAGCTTGAGTTGGAGGGTTATGCACCAACCTTCCCAAGGGAGGATTCCTTAATTGCGTACTTCTTATAGAGGAAGAATACTTTATACACACAAACACACACACACACAGGCATACACATATATAACATGAGCATGAAGAATCACATAAAGTTATAGCAGATATTTATGTCATATATACATATACATACACATACACATATACACACATATATACACACATATATAACATGAACATCAATCATGTAAAGTTGTAGCCGATGTTTATGTCATATATACACATACATGCATATATACACATACACACATGTATGTAGAGACACACACATACACACACACACACACACACATAAAATAACTGGAAGAAAAAGCCAAGCCATAGGGGCTAGGAGATCTGTACCTTGTCAGCTCTCCATGATAGTGCTGTGAGTTGCTCTGATGATGCAGGCCCAAGGAAAATAGGAAATATTTGTACAGCAGTCCTATGGGAGTTTTTTATATTCTGGGGAAATAAAGTCTAGATGAATTTTTAGACTTCTCCAAAGAATTTGGAAAATTTTTATTAGTATATAATTTGCTATGGACTTCCATTGCTATTATATTTGTATCTACAAGTTATTATTATTTTTGTTTGGTTATTTCTCATAGCATTTCTGAGGTAGATGGATATTTTTACATCCACTTTTCACAAGAAATTCCAAAGACAAACAGAGGCCAAAAAAAAAATCATTTTTCTTAAATCAAACAAAAAGCCAAGGGTGCAGCAGGAAGTAGAATTCACAACAGTACAAGGTCTAATCTGTTTGACACCCATCATTAAGAGCTATAACTTTCCAGTTGATTAGCACCATTGAAAGAGGAAGTCTTTCACCACTGTGTCTTAAATAAACTATTTAACTATTGGGCCCTTTATTATAGGATTATAAATTTAGAACTAGGGGGCGGCTAAGTGACGCAGTGAGTAGAGTGCTGGCCCTGGAGTCAGAAGGACCTGAGTTCGGATCCAGCCTCAGACACTTAACGCACACACAAACAAAAACCTAGCCGTGTGACCTTGGGCAAGTTACTTAACCCCAATTGCCCTCCAAAAAGCAAAAAAAAAAAAAAATTCAAAGAAAATAAATTTAGAACTAGAAGAGGCATGAGAGCCCATATGGTCCAACTCCCTCATTTTAGAGATGAGGAAACTGAAACCTAGGGAGTTAAATTATTTTCTCCAGGTCATATAGGAAAAGAAAGGGGGGGGGGGGCAGGATTTAAGCCCACAATTTCTGACTTGAGAGTAAATGATTTTTCTGCCAAGTGACACTTCCTCTTTTCACCTCAACTTTGGATGACTTAGGAATGAGAGGTAGATGGAGCATGTAAAAGAATGAAAAACAGACAAGTGGGATCATGATACCTTGTAGGAGCTGGCTAAGAACAGGTGGCCTCTTAGAACTCTCTCCAGCAGGGGGCAGCAGAGGGAGCAGCCATGAATGATACCTGCAGTATTACATTATTTCAGTAATTGCACAGACTTGTATTACCTCTTTTGAGGTCTCACCAAGCAAATAATCACATGCTTCCTTGTGACATTTTAACTTGTTTTTTGAGTTTATCTTCCCAAACAGATCATAAATTCCTTGAGGATAGCCTCTTATACTGCTTTGTATCCTGAATCTCACCCAGAATAGTGTTTGGCACCCAATAAGTGTTTATTAAATATTTGTTGGATGATGGCTCACTTTGTATACTGGAAACCTTGCTGGTTTATGAAGTTGATAAAGGGATGGTACAAATCGAGCTAAGGTCAAGGTTCAAACCATGTATATCCATGTTCACAAACTGTATCCCTAACATCTGTGTTTACTCTCCCTGACCTCCCATGCCCAGTAGAACAACTTATTCACTTTATGATGTAAGCACAGGGCCACCTTTTTAGTTTAACACTTGGTGTGCCATCCATCAAGGCAAGGGGTCACCATGTGCCTCAAACCCAGCTCAACTGCTGTGAGTGTAACTTTTTTTTTAGAGCTTGGCAGTTCATCTCCCACCTCCATGCATCACATAAACCATGTCTCTTACCTGGAAGGCACTTCCTCCTCAACCTCCCCCTCCCATCATAATTCTTCTTTTCCTTCAAAGTTCAGTTCAGGGCCCAATTTTTCCTTATAGTGTTCCCTGAACCCAAGGGTTGCTAGTGCATTAATCTCCTCTTAATATTATATATATATATATATATATATATATATATATATATATATATATATATATATATATATATATATCTGCGCACATCTCATATCCCTCTTAGAAGAATTAACTCTTTGAGATGAAGGACTCTTTTTATCTTTGTCTTTGTAGCTACACAACCTAACACAATGTCTCACATTTAGCAGGCACTTAATGTCTGTAGTTTCATAACAGTAGCATATGATAAGGCATTGTGGAGTATTTCCATCAGTCAGGGGCACAGAGTTTTGGGAAGCTTTTGGCATTGTTTCCAAAAAAAATCTCTGGCAACCTGCCAACAGCTTTAAATTGCTTGAATTCTTCACTGGAAACAGGGGAACCATTGACAATATCATTAACTTGCTTGTTTTCTCAAGGCTGTATCCTCCCCTCCGTTGAAAACACATAGTTCTGACTGGTAATGCCCTGGCTGCTTGCCACATCTTGGCTTAGTTATTGAAAATTAAGAGACATTGATTGAAATGTACGTTTAAGAAACATTAACACATAATTCTAAGATGAATTGACAATAAAGGATTTTCTGCCTCCCAGGGTGTCAGAATGTATTCTGAGCAACAAGAGAATATAAGGCTTTATGGGGATAATACTTCAATTATGTCAAAGTTTTCCAGTGCTAAGGATGGTGGCCAATTGTTCTTTATATTCACTTAAGATAATATAAGAGGAAATTCTCTTAAGCTACAAAGTGAGAGATACATCCTTCAGTGGATCTGTCATGCCATTTATGGGCCTTCTTATCTGATAGGATTGCTATTTGTAGCCTAATCTTCTGTAGAAAATCTACCCAATACTGGAGACCTTCCTTTGGGTCTTTGTATATTTCATGAAGTCCAGCAAGATACTCAACTGTCCATCCCTTGCTTTTGATACATAACCAGTCTACCTTGTTTTTTCTATTCATACACATCCTTGATGATGTCTTTTGCACTATTTCTTCCATAAAATCATGGTCAGGAATATGAGATAACCAATTTATCCAGGAGCAGATGGTATTGATAATTACCATTTTGTAATAGAATTTGAAATCTCATAACACCAATCCCCTTCCATTATTATTTTCCTTGGATATCTTTGACTTCTTAATTCTCTATGACTGTTGCTTTTATTTTGTCTACTAATCTTGATAATTTGATTGGTATAACAACAAATCTATACGTTAATTTGAGTAGTTCATTTTTGCTATGTTGATGCTGCCTGGCCATGACCACTGAACATCTCTGCAATAATTTAATTTTTTAAAATTTCTATGGAAATTGTTTTTGATGTTTTTATAAAAGTATCTTACAAGTTAACTTCCATATGTTTAGTGCATTTTATTGTTTTTGATGGTGTTTCTCTTTTATTTGGTGGGATTTTATTTTTTATTTTTTTATTTTCACTTTTTTGGAGGGCAATTGGGGTTAAGTGATTTGCCCAAGGTAACATGGCTGGTTTTTGTGTAAAGGGTCAGAGGCCAGATTTGAACTCAGGTCCTCCTGACTCCAGGGCCTGTGCTCTATTCAACTACGCCATCTAGACGTCCCCTGGTGTTTCTCTTTTTATAACACTATAGATGTAGAACTAGAAAGTACTTAAAAACCGTCTAGTCCCCAGCACCCACAGAACGACACAGAGAAGCTAACCTCCTGCTGAGGACAGCCCAGCACCCTGCAGGAAGGACCAGCGCAGTGGTCTGGGAGCCGGCAACGCACAGAGCGCAGAGCACAAGAGCCGAGCGAGCCAAGGCCAGGTCCACGTGAGCCGAGGTTTTAGCCCCAGGGCGGCAGGGCCAGCAGCCGGCTGGAGGAACCCCAGAACACCAGGAACTGTGGCGACCCCAGAATTATCAACATAGACTTGCCTAGGACAAAGTAAGAGGTTAGTGTCCCATGGACTTTGGGACCTGTATTTGGGGAATGCGTCAGCTCCCTCCCCTGGGGGCTAGAAGCCGCTGAGGAGACACGCCATTGTGTAGTTTTCATAGGCGTTTCCGGCTCCCAGTCTACAAATCGTGGGGAGATCCAGCGATCAGTCTTGGGGGGTAATCGCTCTTGCTTTAACCTCCCTGGATCTGGATTGTGATCTAGGGTGGAAGTTGTGGGTGGGTTTACAGCTTGCCAGAAACGGAAGTTGCCCCACACACATTCGGGACGAAAATTCCTCTAGCTGGCCTTAAAGCCATAGTGTGGCAACAAGCCCAAACGTCAAGCAATTAAGTGGCAACATGCCAAGGCAAAGGAAACAGAAAAATGCAACCCTAGACTCCTATTTTGGGGGCATAGAGCGGGAAAAGGACTGTGAGGTCAGAAGTCCTGCTCCAAAAGCCCCAGGGGAAACATGAGTGGGTTGCAGGCCATAGAGGACCTTAAGAAGGACTTTAAAAATCAAATAAGAGAAGTGGAGGAAAAATTGGGAAGAGAAATGAGAAGGATGCAGGAAAAGTATGAAATGAGGGTCAACAGCCTGACTGAGGAAAACAACACCTTAAAAAATAGACTAACTCAAATGGCAAAGGAGGCCCAAAAGGGCAATGAGGAGAAGAATGCCTTAAAAAGTTGAATTTGCCAGATGGAAAAAGAATCTCAAAAGTTCACTGAGGAGATTCATTCCTTCATAGTTAGACTGGAGCAAATGGAAGCTAGTGACTTTATGAGAAATCAAGATGCTGTTAAGCAGATCCAAACAAATGAAAGAGTAGAAGGCAATGTGAAATATCTCATGGGAAAAACCACTGACCTGGAAAATAGATCCAGGAGAGACAATTTAAAAATTATTGGACTACCTGAAAGCCATGATCAAGGAAAGAACCTAGAAATCACCCTTCAAGAAATTCTCAAGGAAAACTGCCCTGATGTTTTAGATCCAGAGGGCAAAATAGAGGTTGAAAGAATCCACCGATCACCTCCTGAAAAAGATCCCAAAAAGAAAACTCCCAGAAATATTATAGCCAGGTTCCAGAATCCCCAGATCAAGGAGAAAATACTACAAGCAGCCAGGAAGAAACAATTTCAATATTGTGGAAACACAATCAGAATAGCCCAGGACCTGGCAGCTTCTACACTGAGGGATCGAAGGGCATGGAATATGATATTCCAGAGGGCAAAAGAACTGGGAATGAACCCAAGGGTCACCTACCCAGCAAAACTGAGTATTTTGTTTCAGGGGAAAATATGGTCATTCAGTGGAATAGAGGACTTTCAAGCATTCTTGAGAAAAAACCAGAGTTGAATAGAAAATTTGACATCCAGACACAAGAAGGAAGAGATGCCTGAGAAGGTAATCAGGGAAAAGAAATCAAAAGGAACTTATCAAAGTTGAACTATCTACATTCCTATATGGAAAAGCAATATCTGTGACTGATGATATCTTTCCCACTATGAAAATAATGGAAGAAGGGGGTGTGGTCATACGAATACATATGTGAATGTGTGTGTATATGGTTACAGTTATGTATGGATAGAGGGCATAGGTTGATTTTGTTGGGAAGGGAGAGTACTCAAGGGATGAAATTATGAGGTGAGAGAGGAAAGTGGCAAGAGGAGATGGGGAGAGACATGGTAGGGTAAACTATCTCATGTAGGGGAAGTGGGTGCAAAGGAGGGGAGAATAAGGAAGGCTAAAAAGGCAAAACCACATTCACATTGAATTTGGTTCAGGGAGAAAATGACATACATACTAAATGGGATATCTCAACCTGCAGCAGGATAGGGGGAAGGGGGATGAGAGGAGGGATGATGGATGGGAGGGCATCCTTGGGGTGAGGGGAGGTTGGAAGTACCCACTATAGAAGAGGGACAGGATCATGTAGGGAATGGACCAGGTGGGGGGTGGGATGAGTGGGAGGGAATTATAAGCAGCCTTGTACAATATATCTACTATGATAATGTTTTGCATAGCTAGACATGTACAACATATACGGAATTACTTATATCCCAAGAAGGAATGGGTGACAAGGGAGGAAGGAAATGGATCTGAAATTCGAGGTCGTAACATTAAATGTTTCAAATATATATATAAATACTATTATTAATACTCTTTTGCCTATAATTGGGAGATAAGATGTGCAGGCATTGGGACACAAAGATTCATCTTCCTCTAATGGAAAAGTCGATGGGGGTATGGGAGAAGGTATGGGAGAGAGCAGATTGGAGGAAGCGATATCTTGTGGGACTGCTATTCTGGGAGGTTGGGTAGGGGAATAATGGGGGGAAAATGATTGTAACTCAAAACCTGGCGGAAATGAATGATGTAAAACAGAAGTTAATAAAGTATTTGTTTAAAAATAAAAAAAAAAAAAACCGTCTAGTCTAACCCCTTCATTTTCCAGGTGAGGATACTGACACTCATGGAATATTAGGCAGGCAATAAGCTTCAGAAGCAAGATTTGAACCCAAGTTCTCTGATTCTAGGGTGAGTGATTTTTCCACCACAATGTGTTTCCTCTCTCTCTCTCTTTCTTTTTTATTAGTAATATCCCAAAAATGCTTGTGGTTTTGTGAGTTTATTTTGTTTCCTGCTACTTTGCTGAAGACATTAATTATCCTGACTATTCTTTTTTTTTTTTTGGAGGGCAGTTGGGGTTAAGTAACTTGCCCAAGGTCGCACGGCTAGGTTTTTTTTTTTGTTTGTTTGTGTGTGTTAAGTGCCTGAGGCCAGATCCAAACTCAGGTCCTTCTGACTCCAGGGCCAGCACTCTACTCACTGCGCCACCTAGCCGCCCCGTATCCTGACTATTCTTAAAATTAATTCTTGACACTATTCTAAATATACCGCCATATTGTCCTTAGAGATATTTTTGTCTCCTCTTCGCCAATACTCTAGAATTTCATGACCCTGTTCTCTCCCAGATTTCTTCCTACCATCCTGACTGCTCCTTCTCAGTCTCCTTTGCTGAATTTTCATATCTGCTAACCATGGGTGTCCATCAGGTAGGTCCTGGTCCTCTTCTTTCTTTACATTATTTCCTCTGATGATCTCATCAGCTCTCCTTACTTAATTCTTCCTCTTGGCTTACCTGATTTCCTTCAACTCTCAATGACCGTGCTTTCCCTCAGAGATTACCTTTAACTTACCTTGTATATATCTTGTATATACAAAGTTGTTTATCCCCGTTGGAATGTAAGCTCCTTCAGGGCAGGAACTGATTTCCCCCCTTTTTTGTATCCCCATAACTTAGCACAGTGCCTGGCATATAATAAGTGCTTGATAAATGTCTGTTGACTTGACTCATTGTTTTTCCTCTCTTATTGCTAACATTCTTAGTATTACATCAATAATAATGAAGGTAGCATGATAGAGTGGGTAAAAAGTTGGCCTTGAAGTTAGGGAGATCTAAGTTAAAATCTTTCCTTTGACAAATACTTTAACAATCCCTTCCACATTGTGACTTTCCCTATTATGGGTTTTGATATATGCAGGTTGACATGGGATAGTTAGGTGGTGCAATGAATGGAGTCAGGAGGATCTGAGTTCAAATCCGGATTCAGACACTTAACGTTTACTAGCTGTGTGACCTTGGGCAAGTCACTTAACCCCAATTATCCTGCTTTTCCCCCTCCAAAAGCAAAAAAGACAAAAAAAATTTTACAAGGATTTTCTAGATTTGGGGGGGTGGTGCCAGGCCCCCAGGATGTGGAAGGGATAATTGTACTGTCTGTGTAACTCAGGGCAAGTCACCTAAATCTTCAGTGTTCTAGCTCTAGATCTAAGACTCTAGGTTTCAGAGAAGGTATTGACCTGAATTAGTAAAGGGAATATTCTTACTTGGGGGCTCCCTGTACCAGTGAAATCATTTCCCCTAAGAGTGGATATAGTACTGGGAAAACAACCAGTTTTTCTTCCTTACAAATAAAACCAGCACTTTATTTTATTTTTAATAATATTTTATTTCACTCCCAATTACATGTAAATACAATTTTTTAACATTCATTTAAAAAACTTTTTAGTTCCAAATTTTCTCCCTCTTTCCCTTCTTCTCTCCCTGTAACAGTAAACAATTTGATATATTAACATATTGATTGATATGCAATCATGCAAAATATATTTCCATATTAGTCATGTTGTAGCACTTGATTTTAGATAAATGCCTTTGATCATATTAAGGAAGGTCCCTTCCTTGCCCATACTGTTTGATGTTTTTTATATGAGTTAGTATCACAATTTATCAAAAGCTTTTTCTGCCTATATTTATATAATCATGTGATTTTTTTGTTATTAATATTATTAAATAAATTAATAACTCTCCTAATGTTGAATGAGCACCAGTAGAAATCCGACTTGGTCATAATGAATAATTTTTATGTATTCCTGTAAACTCTTTGCCAATATTGTTTTTAACATTTTTGCAATGATATTAATTAGTGATGCCAGCAAACCCTAGGCTGTGATAGATTGCTGCCATGCTGTCAAGGTTTCAAATATAGTTCTTACCACAGACTGAGCCTTCTTCTTTGAGGACCAAATAGATAGGTACAAAGAGGTTCTCTACTAGCAGACTGGTCTCTTGTTGATGAATTCTTTGACCATAGTAGCCAATGAAAAAAAGAAAAATACAGAAAGATCCTCTGTGCAGTGACATGAGTAAAGGGAGCAGATGGTGCTAAAAGTTGGAGAGTTTTTAGATCATCAATAAACTTACCTGGCAGTTCTAAAGGTGAGATTCTTGTCCAATGGCCAGAGATGGCACATATACCTGGAAGAGCTGAATCATATCAATATTGACAGTGTTGATGTAAAAAGAAGAAGGAAGGTATAGCTAAATGGAAGGATGGTTTACCGATTCTCTTTGGAGAACAAAATAAAGGAGTTGATGGTTTTATTGTATATGCAGAGGGGAAAAAAGCCAAGCAAACCAAGAACCCTCAAAAATCTTCATGTAGCATTTTATATTATAATAAAATGCTCATAATAATTATTTGCAAAAAAAAAGTTCACCATGAAGATAATTTTGTCTTATGCTGTCTGTTGCAGAGAGTGAAAAAGTAGACAAATTTTACAACAAATTTAAGTCTCCAAACTAAATCAACATGATATTTGTTTGCAAAGTCTTTTTTTTTTTTGAGGGGGAAAGGCAAGTCAGTTGGGGTTAAGTGACTTGCCCAAGGTCACACAGCTAGTTAAGTGTCAAGTGTCTGAGGCTGGATTTGAACTCAGGTCCTCCAGACTCCAGGTTTGGCACTTACTGAGCCACCTAGCTGACCTGGTTTTTTTTGTGTGTGTATACATATATATGTATATATACCCACATACATGCACACATACACATATATGTATATACACACCTATATACATACACATATATAGGTGTGTCTATATACACAGCTTGTATGTACACAATTGTTTTCTTGTCTCCTCTATTCAAAAGTGAGCTCCTTGAGGACAAAGGCCATATTTTTGCCTTTGTGTCCTCCAAGTATAGTGCAGTGCTTGGTACACAGTAGGCACTTAATAAATGCCTGACTGACTAGGACATAGACCAGAACATCATAGGACAAGAAAATGTGGATAAGTTTCAATCTACACTGCTAAAAAATATTGTAGATGGTAGAGTCAGAAGTAGAAAGGACCTTAGAGTAGGCTATCTAGTTCAACCCTTAAATGAGGACACTGAGGCCTAACAATACCAAGTGACTTGAAAGTAATATATTCTAGAAGCAGGATTCAAATACAGATAAATCTTCCAACATTAGGGCCTGCACCCTTTAGCTTCCCCCTCAGTGTGTCCATATTTGTGACCTCTGAGATTCACTGAAATGTTAAGTTACCATCATGGTGTTTTATTCAAAGGCTTAGAAAAACTCTCCTAGTTCCAATTTGGCTCCCATATCCTATTTCTTTCCCTCTTTAAGCATGTTTTTATTCAGACCCCGGGACAAAGATATCTGACCAAAAAGGCCACACGTACACAGAATATGATTCTATCACCATTGACCTGGCAAAACTGCATTTCTTCAGACTGAGTGGGTTTCTTTCTTTCTTTCTTCCTTTCTTCCTTTCTTTTTTGGTACATCCATTATCTTTTTGATGATGGCTAGGAGAGAAAGGAGTGGGCAAAATGTCACAAGCCTCAAGGTTTGATATAAGCATGTTTTCTGACTTAAACATGTCCTTTCTAGTTCTCTGCAAATGATCTACTTAAAGCTAATGCCAAAATCCGTATGCATATACTTTCCTAATCTAAGTGAGCCTTACAATACAAGCTTTTAACAAAAGCAAAGGTAGCAGGTGCTTGGCGCTTTAGACATTCTATTACCTTAGATCTTGAATAAGACCTCTTCTTCTTACTCCCCCCCTTTTCAGAGTGTTATCAAAAAAAGAAGATGGTACTGATGGGGGGAGTGAGATTCTGATGTGACCCAGCTCCGTTGCCTAGCAACCAACAGACTAACTGTATTAGTTTGAGAGCTTTGTATTCAACCAAAAAAAAAAAAAAAGAGAGAGAGAGAGAGAAAGAAACTGTGTTCTATCCCTAGATAGAAGGGAGACTGAGCTATTCCAAATGAAGTAAAGGGAAGAAAACCTTGGAAAAGTGAAGAATACACTTTTCGTTAACAAAGACATACTAACATAGTCCGTGCTCATTTTCAGTTCTATCCTGGATTCTTCTAAAGCAGAGGAATTCCCACTTACAATCTATGCCATAGTTTAAGGCAGTGCTGTAAAAATTTCTCTCTACATGTCATAGAAGAAATGAAGCTGTTTTAAATGAGGTAACAAAGTGGGAAAATATATGTAGCACCTGTTGCGTAACCTTTCTCAAGACATACATAGTGTTTGCTCCTGCTTTTTCTTTTTTTTTTGGTTAAACACCAAAAAGATGGGAAGATGGGCATGAGTAGCCTCAGAATATTATAATGAGCATAGATGGGTCATACAACATGTGATGGGATAGAGACATTTTTAAAGGACTCTTTTTTTGTATCTATCTATGAAACATTCTTCCTTTTTTTTTTGGAATTGAAAGAGAACATTTTAATGTAAGAATATTTCTCATATTACAAAAGTATATATCTCCAATAAAAAAAGAAAAGAATATGGGACATTTATCTTACATAATGATTTTGATAGTTAGCAATCCTCATAGTGTGCCTGCCTAGTCACTGCAGAAGATATGTAGAATCTTTAGCGTTGTACCTATTTACAATATAAAAGTGCGTGGCTCATAGTGGAGAGGCAATTTTGATAAATAGATAGAAAAACAGGTAGAAAGAGTTTATAGTGAGAGACCAGACAGCAGGTTAGCTGTTCTAGTACCTCCCCCTCTTCTGGTCTTGTAAGAGACACTGTACTCAGTAATTACTATGAAATGTAGCTTCACTTGTATCAACATCATGCTCCTGATTCAATTTCTTAAACTCCACGACTTGGAAGAATATGTGCTCCAGAACATGCTTAGTGTCTTGTTGTTCCTTTTGAAGTTTACTAGTCACCCCAAGAATGTCACCACACTTCCTGACATAGAATTCCAGGTCCTCTTCAGTACACTTATTGGTGATTTGAGCAAGCCGTGCTTTCTCTGAAGAGAAAGTTTCATCCAAGTCAAACAGTTCCAAAGGAGGTGGTGGTAATTCTCTGAAACTGGGAGGAAAAACCGCTGGTTGAAGGGCAGGTAAGGGAGTCTCAAATTGAGGCTGGATGAGCTGGAGAGGCTCATGCTTCACATTTAGTTGTTCGTAAGCTTTGATAACTTTAGATAAGGAAGTGGTATCCAGCTGGTAAATGGATAGGTCAAAGAGAGTTGTGAAGTCACGTGGGTTCTCATCACCCTCCTGAAGACACACTCGAAGTCGCTCTGACAACATAGCAGTGTCTGGCAACATGGTATAGTCAGAAATCTCTGGGTCTTCTGCATCAATTTGGTTTAAATGGATGTCTGTTGTGGTGAGCCACTGGAAAACTACATCCATGATTTTGCTGTTTTCTTCTTTATCCAAATACTGGTCACTAAACATGTGGCAAGAACCTAGCACTGCCAACTTTCCACCTTGGTTCTTAGAGTGGTAGAAAGCCAGAATGGGTCTGTTAAGGGGAAAGCAGACAGACCCAGTTGATAGAACAGCTACTGCTGGTTTCATCACGCTCAGTGTGGCACCAAATGGATATACAAAGGTGAGAGCCTGAGAATTGTTTCCATTGCTTTCATCATCAATTATTCCAGGCACAGCTTTTCCTGCAGCTCTGCTTATTTCCCTGTTCAAGACCCCATTGGACACCAAAGCTTCTTTAGGATGGAAGTATTTGTAATATACATTTCTCACCACAGCATCATTGTTAACCATAATCCCATACTCTTCCAGTAGAAAGTTAATATTGGTGTCAAATCTGGATTCACCACCTTCTCCTAGCATAACAAGGATATCTCCTCCACTTTCAAGATATTTCTTTAGCACTTCAAACTCAGCAGCTGTAAATTTTTCCCTTGGTCCTGCTGTTATCCATAATTTCACCCCAATCAACTTCTCTGATGTGATTTCATCTTTTAAACTCTGAATCTTCCAGTTACTACGGAGCCTTTTCTGCAAGGACTTATACCCACTGTTGGTGGTAAATATCTCCTTTTTTGATGCATTGAAGAGAATGGTACTTCGAAGCTCTTTCTCCATAGTTACCTGAGGCCCACTGACCACCATCGCCCCGCAGCGCCGACGAGCATCCCTGGGGGCCAAATCTCCGGGTGCCGCCGCCTCCGCTTCCGCTCTGCCTAGCAACGGGCGGGCGACACTGCGCGCAGGCGCACCGCCGGGCCACATTCTTCCTTTTTATGGGGGACACTCTGGCTCTTAGGGATGAAGGGGAACTTACACACGCTGGAGCTAACATACCATGTGAGTTTCCAATGTGACCCTTGAAATGACACCAGGAGAAGACAGTGGGAAAAAAAAGTTGACACATAAACTGAAGATTTACCAGGGAAGCCTCCAGGGGTTTGAAAAAGAAATCACAAGGGAAGTAGGAGATGGTGGGAGGCAAATGTGGTGAACTGAGAATCAACACTTTCTTTCCACTCATTTGATCCTGAAATCTAATCCTTACATTTCCCCTACCACCCGACACACTTTTGAAGAGGCCTGTAAAAAACAGGCATGGAAAAAAAGGGGGGTGGAGGTGGGGTAGAATTTGAGATTTCAAACTGTTTGAATAGCAATGGGATATCTGCTGCTTGGGAGTTTTAAAGCCAATATTATTATTTCATCTTCATTTTCCATTTAAACTCCTTGTGAGTAACACTTTAGGAGGCAAACAAACTTGGGGAAGAGATGAAAAGATCCTGTGTGTGGGAGCTACAAACTTGATAAATTATGGAAGTTTTGTTGAGAATATTGATACAACTAGATTAGATAGGAATATGAAAAATGAAACTGGGAAGCTCAGGTTTGAACATGCCCAGTAGGTAATTCTCAGATTAAAATGGGTTATAAATAGCTTCTAATCCTATGCAGTTGTTCAAGCGATAACAGAATTTGGTGCATCACTTGATCACTCCAAGCAACTTTCTTTTTTTTTTTTAAAGGGTTAAGTAACTTGCTCAAGGTTACATGGCTAGTCATTATTTATGTGTGAGTACTCATTTTCTGAGGCTGGATCTGATCTCAGGTCATCCCAACTCCAAGGCCAGCGCTCTTACTCACTGCGCCACTTAGCCGCCCCTTTAGGGCAATTAGGGTTAAGTAACTTGCCCAAGGTTACACGGCTAGGTTTTTGTTTGTGTGGATTAAGTGTTGGAGGCCCGCTCCGAACTCAGGTCCTTCTGACTCCAGGGCCGGTGCTCTATTCACTGCGCCACCTAGCCTCCCCTCCAAGCAACTTTCAACTTTTAAGTTACCCACCCTTGGTGCCAAGATAAAAGCAGTTGCCTTATGTCAGGCTAAATACCCTCTATGCATAAGTAAATTTTTCAATTTAAAAAAATCAGAGTTAATTAAATCATACTAATAGTTACAAAGAAGTAAATAATTCCGATGTCTTTGTGTTTAATAAACCAAAAGACCCCAGCTACTAGGGTAAGGATTCACTGCTTGACAGAAAAAGTGCTAAGAAAAATGGAAAGCAGTCTGGCAGAAATTAGATTTAGACCAGTAATTTGTACCATATAAGAAAATAAGCTCCAAATGGATGTATAAATCATATATAAAAAGTCATACTGTAAATAGAAGATCAAGGAAGAAATTACCTTTAAGATCTATAAATAGAAGAAGAGTTCATGACAAAAGGATAGAAGAAATCACAAAAGATAAAACGGTCAATTATTATTGAATAAATTAAAATTTTTTTGCACAAATAAAATCAAAACAACTAAAATGAAAGGGAAACAGTTAACTAAGGCAACTGGGTGGCTGAGTCAGGAAAGACGAGTTCAAATTTGGCCTTAAACAATTCCTGGTTGTGTGCCTTGGAAAAGTCACAACTTCTGCTTGCTTTATTTTCCTCAATTATAAAATGGGAATAATGATGATGATGATGATGATGATGATGATGATAACACCTACCTTCTAGGGCTGTTGTGAGGATCAAATGAGATAATATTTGTAAAGTGCTTTGCGTAGTACCTGGCACATAGTAGGTACTTTCTAAATGTTAATTATCATTGTTATCAAGTGAGAAAAATTCTTTGTAATCAGCTTTTCTGATAAAAGATCTTATTTCCAGGATATATATACATATATATGGAACTGATTCAATTTTAAAAGAAGATTCATTTTCCAACTGACAAATGGTCAAATGATATGTACAGGCAGATTTTAAAGGAAGAATTCAAGTAATCAGCAGCATATAAAAAATATTCCTGATCACTAACAATTAGAGGAATAAAAAGTAAAGGATCTCTGAGGTTCCATTTCATGCCCATAAGATTGGAAAAGTTGCCAAAAAAGGAAAATGACAAATGTTATAGTGGATCTGTGGAAATAGACACACTAATACATTGTTGATAGAGCTTTGAATTCATCCATCCATTGTGGAAATCAATTTGGAACTATCCCTCTAAATGTCACTAACCTGCATATACCCTTTGACCTAGCAATGTACGGTACTCTTCAATAGGTCTATATGATATGGGAAAGAGGGAGAAAAACATATATGCAAAAATATTTATACTAGTTCTTTTTGTGGAGGCAAAGAACTTGAAACTAAAGGGTTGCGTGGGGGAATGGCTGAACAAATTATGGTACAATATTGTACTGTAAGAAATGATGAAAGGGTTGGCTTCAGAAAAACCTGAGAAGATTTGTATGAACGGATGCAGAGTAAAGTAAGCAAAACCAAAGCAATAATTTATATGATGACAAAAATGTAAAGAAAAACAACTTTACAGGACTACTGATAATTCAATGACCACCCATGATTTCAAAGGATGAATGACAAAGCATTTACTCCCCTCTTGACAGGGAAGTGTTTGACTCAAGGTTTAGAATGAGAAACACAGTTTTGGACACAGCCAATTCAGGAATTTATTTTTCTGGTCTACATATATTTGTAACAGGTGATTTTTTCTTTTTTTTTTTTTTTCTCATAGTGAAGGACAGGGTAGAAAGGAGAGAAAATAAATACTTGTTAATTAAAAAGAAAAGTAAGAGGGGGGAAAAGTAGCACAAGATGTCAGGCAAGGATGGATTATGATCTCTTGTGATCCAGTGACATAGCATGTTTAAGATGCTTTGGAAACCTTAAAGTGCTATGTAAAAGCTCTTATTGTCTATGTTACTAGAAAGAATAGCCATGGGGATGACCAATCCTTTGCAGTTCAGAATTAATACAATAAAAGACAACTTCAGACAATATTTTAAGAGTCATTAGTTTAAGAAACTGCAGTATCTGATATTTTGTTCCACACAGACCCTTCTAGAATGAAAGGGAGCAGGTACAAATAATGTTTCTATAATGTATCTTTTAGCACGTTTCTATGATGTATCTTTTCTAGCCCTTGACCCTCAGGTTTCTGTGCCTCAAAATTACCAACCAGCACTTGGTTCTCCAAAGTCACATTTCACACAGGATGTTGCTGACAGAAGATGCTCACTGTTTTAGGAATTCTGCTATGTTGTTACTGTTGCTGTAGTCTCATTAGCTGCACTCCCCCCATCACAGAATAGAGCAGGAACAACTTGACTGAGGAACCAGGGGCTTAATGAGCAAAGTATTTCTTAGTTACCCAAGGAAAATAGCACAATAATGAGATATTGGTTTCACTTGGTTTTACGTGGTGGGTCAGGGGAAGGGGGGGGGGGGACTTTCCCTATAATTACTTTCCAGCTATTCTTGGACTCTCTCTCTCTCTCTCTCTCTCTCTCTCTCTCTCTCTCTCTCTCACTGTCACTCTCTTTTTCTCTATCTCTCTTTCTATGTGTGTGTCTCTGTCTCTGTCTCTATCTCTCTTTTTCTTTCTCTCTCTCAAACCCCTCCTCCCCCTTCTCTCTCTCTCCCCTTCCCTTCTACCAACAGATTCCTGGTTTAAATCATGCCTCAAGGGAATGGATGAGAAACTGTGATTGAGTAGTTTCCTGTAATCTACTGGGTACCTGGTGGGCAATAGCTTTTGCGGTTACATTTATTTTAGGTATAAGGTGGACTGAGGAATAATCAGGCTCTTGGGGTCCCCCCTTTATCTTGGGGTTGTAATGATTGGTATTTCTAATAAATGTATTTATTTTCAGCTTGTTGTTCTTCTCCCAAACATTGTATCCCCACCTCCATAAGGGAGGGTGGAGAATATTCCAGAGCTGCTATCTTTTTATTATTAGTATCTAATTTTAAAAATCTTCCTTTATCATTTCTGTTTTTGAATAAGAAAAAAAATTTATTGGGTTTCCTAATATGTTTGTGAGCATAGAAAAACAGAAAAGTATGCTTTGCTAATGAGTTAATAAAAATCAAAATATGCCTTGGAGCTGGGCCACATAATTGATTTTTTTTTAAAAAGGTAGAGTAGTAGAAAATACAGTGGCTGCTGCAGAAAACTAGATGAGGATTACTTGAAGATTCAAGTTAATAAGGTAAATTCTATCGCTGCTCTCTGCAGGTCAGGCCCCAGCTGGTGTTTTACGTTTGGTTCCTGGTGCCACGTTTTAAACAAGGACATTGGCAAGCTAGAAAGAGTATACATAAGAGAAACAGGAAGGTAAAGAATTTGATGAAGAGTAGCTGAAGGCCTTGGTAAGATGTCATCTAGCAGAGAAAGACATAGAGCTATGATATCTGCTTCCAAGTACTTGAAAGACTGCCATGTTGTGATGGACCAATATTCCACAAATGTGTATTAGGATAATTTCCCCCTAAAAGTTAGTGGAGTTAGTGGAATTCCTAGAATTTGATTGGACAAGGGCCAGGGTTCAGGGTCCCTGAAGCAACTTCCTCATGCTGTATTGATATGGCTTCCTGGTCACCCAAGGGCATGAAAAGGCCTACCCTTGTGACCAGGTTGTCAGACTTGCAGTCCTCTAGAGGCAGTTGGAGTCACAATGCCACACACATTTCCATAAGGGGGCAGGGGAGGATGGACATGTCTACATGTAAGCTTGTTGAATAGCATTTCTATGTTTAGGGTTAACTGTTAAATGGCTTCATTTCATCACCCAAAAGAATTGAATTAACAAGTTATTGGCTTTTAACACATGTGGAAGAAGATTTCAATTTGTTTTTCTTGAATAGTAGACAAAATTAGGATCCACAAATGGAAGTTGGAAAGAGATACACTGATATATTGAGAAACCTTTTTTTTGTGGGGGGGGAGGTGGTGTGTAGAGGCAATTGGGTTTAAGTGACTTGCCCAGAGTCACACAGTTAGTGAGTATATGAGACCAAATTTGAACTCAGGTCCTCCTGACCCCAGGCTCTATCCCTGAACCACTGAGCTACCCCTGTGGAGAAACTTCTTAACAAGAAGAGCTATCCAAACTCAAAATGAGCCATCCTGGGAGGTAGCAGTCTTCCTCCTCTCACTTGAAGTCTTCAAGCATAGACTGGATGCCTACTTTTCAGGTGTGATAATGAAAGGATTCAGTTGTGGTTTCAGCTGAAGTAAGTATCTTTCAATGCTCTGATTCTGCTCCTAATGTAACACTTTGTAGGCATGGCACCTGGTATTTAGAGAATTATAACTTTAATTGGAATTTATGATGAAACAACACAGATAGTTGTTTTACAGGGAGTCTTTTTGGAAGACCTGGGTTTGAGTCTCATTCTGGCATACACTGGTTTGTGTTGCCCTGTATCAGTCACCTAATTTCTCAAGGCCCCCAGAAAACTCTCTGATACTACACAAGTCCCTTGACTCACTTCTTAAAGAGGCCTATTCACTGAATGGGTATTACCTCACTGTGGGTACTCATGAATGAGAACCTGAAAAGGTATTAGCCTAAAAGGTTCTCCCATTGCATCCTGGGTCATCTCCAGTCTTCTTGATGAATATCAGGTCACTGAATCCAGATGGCTCTGGAGGAGAAAGTCAGGTTGGTGACCTTGCACAGCCCTCCCTCACTCACATCAAAGTCAACTGCAAGTCATGTCATCATCTCCCTGATTCCCTGATACCATGATCCTCTTTGAAAATGAAGGACAAACAGAACCTGCAGAATAGAATAGTAGTAGTAGAGGGAAAAGGAAAAGAAGATTCATCTTGAAGTTAAAGGTATCACCTTCACAAGTTAGTGATCAGTAGTTAATTTCTACCAAATGGCTCAAGGAGGTGGGTACCATAAGAACAAAGACTATTTAAAATGGTTTTCTTGTTTATTAACTGTTTTACATCAGAGCTATGTTCTTCAAAGTATGTCCTGAAGTTCACTAATGACACAGCTGGATGGGCCATCCACACCATTTTATTGGCTTTAAATACCAACTCTATTCTTTGTGGTATGTCTCTGGTAAATGATGATTAACAGGCAAGGAGAAACAGAAAAGGCAAAAAAAAAAAATCCAGGTTTCCCCAGAAGGGAGGTGTAGTATATGGAAAGAAAATAGGACTGAGGGTCGGGAAACTGGGTTCTAGTCCCATCTCTGCTACTTATCAGCTTTCTGACTTTGGGCCAGCCACTTCATGCCTCAAAGCATCAGATTCCTAATCTGTGCAAAGTAGAAACTGGACTCTACTATGAAGCCCCTTCTAGCTCTCACACTTTATGGTGCCATTACAATGACTTTAGTCTATACGGGTCAGTAAGAGTGCAAAATAGCCCAAGTCTCCTGGATTTTCAACCATCAACTAGAGATTCTGAATTCTGTCTGTGAGGCGAGAGGTAGAACAAGATAACAAAGAGTTATGGGTATGAATGGAAGGAAGTGGCAATGTTTCTATTGAATGTCTCCATGCAACTGTCCTTTGGAAGCCCCTTCCTCCTTATTGGCATACCACAGATACTATACCCTAGCAGGGAAAGAGAAAGAAAGGCAAGCTCCCAGATGGTAGAACACATAATTATGGGATCTTTTCACATGGCTAATGTGACTTCACATTGTTCTAGGTAGGAGAATGTAATCAATCAACAAATTTTTATTAAGTACCTGCTATGTCCCAGACACTGTGCTAAGTATGAGGGATGTTGTTCAGTCATTTTTCAGTCATTTCCCAATTCTTTGCAACCCCTTTTGGGGTTTTCTTGGTATTGATACTGGAGTGGTTTGCCATTTCCTTCTCCAGCTCATTTGACAGATGAGGAAACTGAGGCAAACAGGGTTAAGTGCTTACCCAGGGTCACACAGCTAGTAAGTCTCTAAGGCCAGATTTTATCTCGGGAAGATAAGTCTTCCTGATTCCAGGTCCAGCACTCTATCCACTTGGCCACCCAGCTGCCCTCAATATTAGAGCTACAAATATAAAAAGAGACAGTCTTTGCCCTCAAGGAGCTAACATTCTAATGGGGAGACAATAGCTAAAGGGGAGTTGAACAGAGGATCTGGGGCAATACAGCTAAGGAGGAGGTGGAAAAGTTCAGCAAGTTGGATTTGGAAGTGAAGTGCTGGGGGGTGGGGTGGGGGAGCTCCTGAACTAATAGTCCTGGCAATCAGTCACCAACCAGAAGAACTATGCCTCCAGTCTCTGGCTTCTCTGGGGTGGCAAGGCTGCTAGTAGGAGGTAGAGGAGACCTTATATGCAAAGAGCTTATAGTCTAATGAGAGAGAGAATACATACAGATGTAAATAAATACAACATGAGGGTAAAGTGACTAAGCACAAATGTATGCAAACTAACATAAGGGAGTTCCAGAGGGAGGGCACTTGTCTTTTAGCCACCACAGCATGAAATATCTGGAATATATTTTTTTTTTGGATGGGTGAAGGGATCTGGTCCTGCGACTTCACTGGTGCAGAGAACTCCTGCTACCAATGCAAACTGAAAACTATTCTGGGATTCACATTCTTCTTCTTCTTCTTCTTCTTCTTCTTCTTCTTCTTCTTCTTCTGAGAGAGAGAGAGAGAGAGAGAGAGAGAGAGAGAGAGAGAGAGAGGAAGGCAAAGCAATTGGGGTTAAGTGACTTGCCCAAGGCCACACAACTAGTAAGTGTGACCAAATGTCTGAGGCTGAAATTGAACTCAGACTCCCGTGCTCTATTCACTGCCTACCCCTGGGATTTACATTCTTAAAGAGTTTCCTAGGGCATAGAGAAGTAAAGTAAATTGCCCAGGGTCATACCACCAGTGGCTGTCAGAGGAAGGACCAATCTCCAGGACTTAGACACTTAGCTTTCCATCCACTATCCCATGTTGTCTCCCATTTTAGAGTCTTGATTTTAGAAAAACCGTGTCCATGCTCAGCAAGCATACACTTCGACTCCTTTCAATTTAGTTTTAGGGAGTCAACAAATACGTGCTCTGTGTGAGAAACCAAGTCAGGTATTGTTCTAAGGGCTGTTATTTTACAAGCACCTATACCACATCTGGTAAATAATTTTACAGCCCCACCTTTCCAGTGAATACAAGTGTAATAAGTGTTTCTTGTCTCTTAGAGAAAGACTCATTCATTTCATATAACCACATTCTGAAATGGAATGACATTCCAGGTGTTTCCTCTCATTTTGTACCAGGATTTAGCACAAATAGAATTCTGCCTTTTGTGGGATTTTTTCCCACTCTAGTTCTATAATTCTTAGACTCTAAAATAATGAAAAGTGGAAAATGGAGTTATTTCACCAATAAAAAATGGTCTAGTAAGAAGGAAGTAACGTGGTTTTAGATTGCACAAAGAGAACTGGAGATGGGTGATAGTCCCACCATGATCACATCCCATCTGTGAAATGGTGCCACATTTTAGGAAGGTCTAGAGCCTTTCACAGTTGAAAGAGCTGGGAATGTTTCGCCTGGAGAAGACTTAGGAGGGATGTAACTGGCTTCAAATATTCAAAGGGTTGTGGAGGAGGGATAAGACTTGGCTCTCCTTGATCCCCTCCCCCAGAGGCCTGAACTACAAAACAATAGGTGGAAAGAAAATGCAGGGGTAGATTTGCGCTCAGTCAATTTAAAAAGAAAGAAACTACTCTGTCCACAAATAGAAGGGACTGCCTCCGCAGGTAGTGGTTTTCCAGTCACTAGATTTCTTCAGAGGTTCAAATCACCATTTTGGGTGGATGTCATAGAGAAGATTCTTATCCAGGAAGGGGTGAGATGAGATGTTCTATGAAATCCTTTCCAATGCTGTGCAATACAGAGAATGACTCTCCTCATTGGGTTGGGAAAAGCCAGCAAGACTTGTTTTAAGCAGTTGGGGAAATGAGGAACCCCCACCCCATTCTTTAGGAAGAAGCTGGTAAATATTCTTCTGAATAAAATATGGTAACTATGACATGGCCAGAACTGATTCTGCTGGAAGAATAAGCAGTTAAGAGCTAAGGGAGGCAGCTGATAATGGTGATAAATTGAAATAAATGCTCATTCTAATCCCTGGGGTCTTTGATATGCCTTTCCATATTTGCATGTTGCCAGTTCAATTCCCGAATCAGGGGATTATCTATGATGGATAGATTTGCTTAGTGTTTCTGTAAGTGTTTTTATTTTGGAGTCTAAGTAGATCATAAAATATTTGCATATAAATCAGTACATTTGTATGCTGCATTATATACTCAGGCTATATAGCTTAGGTATTCTTATGGCATTTGTTATCAATAGGGACTAATGTTGTTCAAGTGTTAGTTTGTGAAAATACTGACAGGCTGGGTCCTATTACTCAGAGTGTAAGATGTAAGCATACTTATGGGAACGAAAACATTATTTACTCAATGGTACTGATAAGTACAAGAAAGAGAGAATTCTCTTCAAACAAATTATTATAGTTGACATTAGAAATGTAAACAGGACTCCAACTAATGAATGTACTGATGGGTCTTACCTGCTTTTAACATTAACCTTCATGAAATGTATACTACGTATAACTCGGGCATTAATCCTCATGAAATATATGCTAAGTATAACTTGGGCAACATCGTAATTATAATCAATTTATGCCCATTTAATCTGATTCAGTACTTAAAAACCTAATGGAATAAATCTACTTTGAGTATGGGCACACCCTGAGGCAAGCAGTGCTAATGTCCCTTCCCCTATCCCTCTGGGGAAGAAGTGGGTAGGGTATGCCAGCACCCAGTCACATTGGCCCAGCTCAATATAGGCCTATAATGTCTTCACCAAAACAGCTCTGTCGGAAACTCTATTTTTTTAAAAAAAAAAAGCATATCACTGAAAGGAAACCCATATATTATTGTGGCAATTAAAAAGGTCTGGGAGACAGTTTCTGGGTAATTTGACCATTTTATTAATAAGGCCAGCACAATTATTAATAAAAAGATGATCATTTGGCCATCTCTCTTAATAAAAAGATGGTCATTTGGCCATCTCTCTTAGACCAGAGACAATCATGGTAGTAGACTCATAGCTTATATGCCCTTTTGAAAGATGAGTGGTAATCAACTCTGACTGGTTAACAATGAATAAAAAAATGAATATCATAATGAGGGACTGAACCTGAACTTTGATTAAGTCTTCTACTTCTTTTAACCCTAGCCTTTGGCAATCTATTCAGAGAATTTATGCCCCACCCGAGCCTAAGCAGAACACCTGGGTGGAGACTGAACAAGAAAGTCCAATCTCATTATCAGCAATGTCCTTCAAGAAATTGAACTTTCAAAAATCAGGACCTTAGAAAAAGAGCGGAACTCTGGATCTCCCCAAATCATTGGTTATTAATAATCATTTCTCTCACTATGTACAGATAACTGTATAGGAATATAGGATAAAAATTATTTTTTACTTGGGAGATTATGACTACCATCCTAAGGGGAAAATGTCCAAATTATTTAGAAAATAATTATCAAATACCTACTATGTTCAAAAAGCTCTATACTAGGTTCTAGAGATATACTGATTTTTTTTTAATGGCAATCTACCCTCAAAGAGATTGCGTTCTATTGGGGGTGGGGATGATGATATGACATGTACCCATAAAAGCCTGATGTAAGATAGATGTGATGGTAGCTGTCATGGGCTGGCCCTGACTCAAGCTGGTTCCCTAATCCTTTAGTTCTGATATCAGAAGGCAATGAGACACTTACACGTTTTCAGCACTTAAAAAAAAGAAGTTATTTAACCATAACACTCAGCTTGGGTAGCATCTCCATAATGAAAGCATCTGGTCAGTTGGGCAGAGTATGGGGTCCAAATTTACAAGGAAATCCTTTTAATGCCCAAAGGTAACCAGGAAACCACATCAACAGCCTGAGGTCACCAAGAAGTTGCTTGTAATGCGGAGGCTTCAATCCCTTGGGCCAATCCAATCTTGTAGAAATCTGCCTTGCCTTTTAGGGAAAGAATTAGCCTAACCTGCAAGTAGGGGGAGTTTTGATTCAGGAGATAAGGATCAAATTCTACCTTTGCCAAGTACTTCACATAATTAGAAGTCACTGAACTGCTATGAACCTTAGTTTTCTCATCTGCAAAAAGAAAAAAATGAGACTAGATGACTCTAAATGATGGTGGGGGGAGAGGAAGAGGGGGAGAAAGGAAGAGGAGGAGATGGGGAGAGAGAGGAGAAAGAGAAAGGATAGAGACACAACGAAAGTGAAAAAGCAGATTCCAAAAAGATGCCAGAGCAATGGGGTATGGTGAGGTAGGCAAGAGGTAGCCAGGAGAACCTCTCCGGCAATTGGTCTTAAGGAATCCAGTGGGAAGGGCAGACTTTGGGGACTGCAGGTGCTAAGAACTAGATTTCTTCAACCTGGGAATCAGTTTGAGATTTAGGGAAGTATCCTTTATCCTTGGGAGTATGGAGAAGCAGGAAACACTTTCCCAGGTCTTAACCAGGAATTAATGTAAAGTGTAGCAAAGAATGAATGATCCGAAGTGTCTGTGGATAGAAAGCATCCTATATTCGATCATTTAAGGCTGCAGAATCGGATTGTTAGAAGGTTGAAAACAGCAACTCTAGCAACCTAATCTGCAGCCGTGGGACATGTGTGGATTTAATTGGCGTCATTAAGCAGATGGCTCCCAGATTTATATAGCCAGCCCTTGCCTCTCTTCTGACCCCCAGTCCTGCATACGCAATTGCCTGGGAGATAGTTACAACAGAATGTCCTGTGGGCAGCTTAAACTCAACATGACCAAAGCAGAACCTACTACCCATCCTCCCCAAAGTTAGCCCTCTTTCAAACTTTTTTTTTCTCAAGGGCACCATCATCTTTCCAAGTTACCAGGTTTCTAATTCCAGGGTAATGCTTTATTCTTCCTTCTCCCTTTTATTAGAATATTATTGATTTTGCTTCCACAATAGTCCTAGCATCCTACCCCTTTTCACCATTCAGACACTACCACCTTAGTTGAGGCTATGTCCTCCAGACTATTATAGTAGCTTCCTAGATGGTGTCCCTGCCTCAGATCTCTTCCTTGTCCAATCCATTCTTCACACAGTTACCAAAGTGATTTTCCTAATCATAGATATGACTATGTCATTCCTTTACTCATTTTTTTATCTTTATTTTTAAAAAAAATTTTTTGTTTGCTTTTTGGAGGGGGGAAAGGTAGGGCAACTGGGGTTAAGTGACTTGCCCAAGGTCACAGGGCTAGTTTTTGTGTTGTGTCTGAGGTCGAATTTGAACTCAAGTCCTCCTGACTCCAGGGCTGGTGCTCCATTCTATTCACTGCACCACCTAGCCACCCCCATTCTTTCACTCAATAAACTCTGATGAATCCCCATTACCCCTGGACTCTGGGTCCTAGGGGATTAAACACAAACTCCTTAGAGTGGAATTTAAAGACTTTTACCATCTATCTCCAACTTAATAGACATTACTGTGTATCATATACTCTACATTTAACCCGAACTGGCTTTCTTGCATTTTTTAACACATGACACTCCGGACTCTTTTCATTTCCATTGATAATTCTTCAGTGTCTAGAGTATACTCCTTTCTCACTTCCACATTTTAGAATTACTCATTTCTTTCAAAGCTCAGCTCAAATGTCACCAATTAAATGAATGAAGCCTTTCTTGCTTGCTCTCTCTTGGTGTCTAGTGCATTCAAAACAATATCATATTTGTTTTTGTATGCCATTTGTATATATGTATACGTGCTGTATGCCCCAAAATAATTTTAGCTCTTTGAGTATGTGGAATGTTTCATTTTGTCTTCAAATTCCCAGAGCCCAGCCACAGTGCTTGTAAACAGTCAGAACTTAATATATGTTTATTGTTTGCTTCATTGATTGACTGAACTTGTGCCAAACTAATACCAAGACCAGGACTGGACAGAAGAAAGGTGGATAGGAAGGAACTAAAGAGTTTAGCTAAATATCCTGTAGTTGCTGCTAAGGACCAGGGTAAACCATAAGTACCTTTATAATTTAGAAAACATCTGTTCCTGCAAACCCCCTACCTGCCAAATTATGTGCTTTCCTATATCACTTAATAGTGGATGGAGAGACATTTTTTGCAGTTGAAGAAATAGTGGAATTATGAGATATAAGAAGCCCATTGCACACCATGGAACTCCATGATTTTTGTTTGATATTATTCTTGTTAGTACTAACCTCCCTTTTGCTGAGGAGAAAATTGGGAAGCATGGCAATGTTTAGAATAAAACTCAATTTAAAACAACTTTGAAAGACTTAAGAACTCCAGTCAGTGCATTGACTAACTGATTCCAGAGGACCATTGATGAAGCATGTTACCCACCTCTTAAGAGAGAGATGATGAACTCAAGGTGAGGCATACATTTCTGGATATGTGCCAATGTAGGAATTGATTTTGCTTAACTATGCATATGAGTTACAAAGGTTTATTTTTCTTTCTTTTCTTTCCTTCCTTCCCTCCTTTTTTCTTCCTTCCTTTTTTCCTTTCCTTTATTCTTTCTTCTCCTTCTTCCTTTTCTTTCTTCTTCCCTCCCTCCTTTCTTTCTTCCTTCCTCTTTCTTTCCTTCTTTCTTCCTTTCTTTGTTCCTTTCTTTCCTTCTTTCTTTCTCTTTCTTCCTTATTCCACTCCCCCAATGAGTCTTCTCTTTCCTCAACTTCTCTTCCCCAGGCCTGGGAAGCACAGACTGTATGACATATTTTGCTTACTTGTTTTACCTAAATGTTTTCTGTATCCTCACCATGTAAGTGAACATAGTAGAGGTTTCTTTTTCATTTTTTTTTATTCTGAACTTAAGTAGCAAAAAAGGGCATTTATTTATCCTCAGAAGAAATTATATGAAATTGTAAACCTCTATTTCATAGTTTGCTTTTTAAAAAAGTTTTTAAAAGTATATAATAAATCCCACAAACTACTTTTAGAATTCTCCTGCTTTTTGTGCTTCCTTCTAAATTTCTATCAGTTCTCTTGTACTCATTTTTTTTTTTTGCTTTTTTCGGAGGGCAGTTGGGGTTAAATGACTTGCCCATGTTTGCACAGCTAGTCTTTGTGTTAAGTGTCTGAGGATGGATTTGAACTCAGGTCCTCCTGACTCCAGGGCCAGTACTCTATTCACTGCACCACCTAGCTGACCCCTTATACTCATTTTTTAAAAAATTGTAATGATACTCTTTTTTTTGGAATCACTATTAATTTCCCTCTCACCCCCCATTCCATAAAAAAAAAAATTAAGGAAAAAACAGGCTTTTAACATATTAGTAAAATCTTATTAATAAACTAGTCCATACAGTAGCCATGTCCAAAAATGTCTGTCTCTTTCTGTACCTTGAGTCAATCAAGATCATGTTTCATCACAGGCTCTCCAAAGACATGGTTGGTCATTGTATCAATAGAGTTCTTAAGCTTTTCAAAATTGTTTTTCTTTACAATTTTGTTGTTCTACTGATTCTATTTTCTTCATCCTTCATTGGTTTAGCACTACCCAAGATTCTCTACCATTGTCATTTCTTACTTTGTCTCATTTCTTACCTAGCCCCAATCACTGAATGGGTGTTGCCTCAGTCAAACTGAGATTTGGGAAAGACCTTAGCTTAAAAAATCCATGGTTTCCCACTGCATCTGGGGCCATCTCCAGTTATCTTAATTTATGTCTTGCCACTGGACCCAGATAGCTCCCTCACTTAAGTCCAATTCACTTGCAAGTTATAGCATCACCTTCCCGATGCCATGATCTCTTCAAGAATGAAGGACAAACAACAACAGCAATATTTCTTATAGTGCAATAATATTCCATTATACTAATATGCCAGAATATGTTCAGCCACTTTCCAATAATCTAAAAGGTAATCTAAGAGGTGGCACAGTGGATAGAGCCCTGGATGTGGAGTCAGGAAGACTCTTCTTTATGAGTTCAAATTTGGTTTCAGACACTAGCTATGTGACCCTGGACAAGTCACTTAACCCTAGTTGCCTCAGTTTCCTCATCTGTCAAATGATCTGGAGAAGGAAATGGCAAACCACTCCAGTATCTTTACCAAGAAAACCCCAAATGGGGTCATGAAGAGTCAAACACAACTGAAACAACTGATCTACAACCTAAGATACTCCATCATAATCATTTTACTTACAGCTCTTCCCTCCCCGGCATCATTTTCTTTCTTAATACCCTTTTCTCCCACCACCATCCAGCAAGTCACAAATCCCTGAGCATTTTAAGTGAGAGTATTGCAGAACTCATCAAAATGGCAAATTCTGGGCTCTACAAACCAGCCTAACCAGTTATTCCCTCATTGGGATGCTGCATTGTTAAGTGATCAGAACAGAGCTCACTAGAGCTCCCTTCAGGTTGACTCTATGCCAAGACACTAGAATACAAAGTAGCTACAAAGCCCCACTCTTGCTTTCCTTGTTAAGCTAGAGGTGGCAGCAAAGAGTAATAGACCTGAGAAGTTCCACCTTTCTCCAAACTCGAGGTGGTACATAAAGGTAATGACTATCGCTGGCAGCCTTGGCCAGTGAAGTCAGTTCTCTCCCTCAACAATCAGGAATCACTCAGCTGAAGCCTTCTCTCAACTGATTGCTTTTGACTCCCACTGTTTCTGACTCCTACATCTTCATTTCCCCCCAGCTGCACTCTTTGGACTGGATTTCACCATGGCCCCGGGAAATCTTATCACTAGGAAACTCATCATTTTTCAAGATTGTATCAGCTTTGTATGAGCTACCTCCTCAGTACTCTCTGCCCCTCTAGTTGGAAGAATTGGGCGGGGGGGAGGGGGGGCGAAGCAAAGAACTCCTCTGAAAGCATCCATTTGAAGAGGAGTCTCAGGCCAGCCATGTCTTAATTTCCCACCAGCTGCATTCCTTGGACGGAATTCCATTATAGCCCCAGGAAACCTCACCACCAGGATACCTATCATCCTGTTATATGGGCTTCTAGGCAAGCCATGTCTTAATTTCCAACCAGCTGTACTCCTTTGGACTGGACTCCATCATGTCCCTAAGCTGGGTACCTTCTCCCTCCCCCTTTCACTTCCTTTTGGGAATTGTCTTTCCTCATTAGAGTTTAAGTTCCTTGAAGGCAAGAGACTGTCTTTTTCATATTTGTACCCCCATAGCTTAGTACAGTTCTTGGCACATAGTAAGCACTTAATAAATGTTTAGTAACTAACTGACAGCTACCTCACTTAAGGGAGTGACTTTTCAACTCATTCCTCTGTTGTTACTTCACTTTTCTTCAGGTTCCCATTTGCTAGGACAGCTTATATGACACCCTTCTGAGTGTCTCACTTTTCACTTAAAAAGTCACAGTAACTCAAAATTTCCTTATCGAATTAGTAGTCCTTTTTAATACAATTTTCATTCCTCAGTCTCCAAATGTTTATATGCTTTTTGAATTAAAAAAATTTTCCCCTCTTCAGTTATAAAAAATATGTGTGAATAATCAGTTAACACAATGCCTGGCACATAGTAAGCCCTTAATAAATGCTTGTTGACTGATTTACACTGAAAAATTAGGTTCCATAAGGATAAAATAGCTTACTCTCATTTTTAGGAACTTGGAAATTTTCTTTTCTAAGAAGGAAATTTTCGATATAAACTGGTGGTATTACTATTTTTTTTTTAAATCTAGATCTGTGATTTCAATAGTGTGAAGGACACCTGGTTGGGGCCTGTTCAGAGGAACAATTACCCAATGGTTATGTTCTTAGAGAGATGCCTAGGGGCACTGAGAGGTTAAGTGGCCACATTGCTGTATGTGTCATAGATAGAGGTTAAGTGACTTGACTATGGTCACATAACCAGTTTATGTCAGAGAAAATATTTGAGAGGAGAAAAGAAAGGGGAAGAGGGGTGTGTGTGTGTGTGTGTGTGTGTGTGTGTGTGTGTGTGAGAGAGAGAGAGAGAGAGAAGGGAGGAGGAGGTGAGGAGAGTTCATGAATTATACTTTTACCAATGCTCAGAGAACCATTTTTATGTCTGCTAAGATAGCAGCTGTGTGTGTGGTGTGAGTGTATATATACATATGTGCATGCCCAAGTGCTCTGCATTCTCACACACACGTCTGTTAATTACTACTCAAAGAGCCTGTCTCATTCTCTTCAAAGTCTGGCTCCTAGAAAATCCTGCACATGTTTCGGCTTTAGTCAAAGATAGAGAGAGTCAGTGAAAAACTGAGATTGTTCCAATCAAGTCATAAATGATATATAGTCACGTGCTAGTCCTGAAACTGCCTTAAAATAGCCTGGAGTATTTTATACATTTTAAACAGAAACAGCACAGAGTTTAATGAACTACCATGGCCAGATGGTAGAGAGTATCTGATTATCTCTGCAGAGAAACTCCACTGTAGAACAAAAGAGGATGATTCCCAAGGGCTTTGTGGGCAGCTGCTGGTACTGGGGCTCTCAAAGAATCCTTGAAAAACTTCCTCCCTCTGTAGCAGCTTCTGTGTGGTGGGCTAAGTGCTGGGGAAAGCCCACACTCTGGGCTAATCGATAGGACAACAGAAGCAGCAATTGTTAGAGCAACTAGTGTTGGATTAAAATATTTTCCTTCCTTTGACATTTATGTAAAACTGGGCACATCTAGTGAGGCTATTCTTTCTCTATTGTCTAGCAACCATGGGGTGTGGGGAGCATTGGCTCTGGAAAAAGGGAATGGACCTGAAACTTCAGTGGTTTAAAGAACTATTCAGTAAGAAAATTCCTTTTCCTCTTTTCCCCTTAAATGGCATTTTTTTTAAAAAAAATTACATGTAAAGACAAATTTTAACATTCATTTAAAAATTTTGAGTTCCAAATTTTTTCCCTCCTTCCCTCACTACATCCTTCCCTAAGACAATTTGATATAGGATACACACACACACGCACACACACACACACACACACATATACACACACACACACAATCATGCAAACTATATTTCTATATTAGTCATATTGTGAAAGAATAAACAGACCAAAAGGGGGAAAAAACATTAAAAAAATAAAGTGAATATAGTATGTTTCGATCTGCTTTCCCTCTCCATCAGTTCTTTCTCTGAATGTGAATAGCAATTTTCCTAATGAAACCTTTGGAATTGTCTTAGATCATTGTATCGCTGGGAATAGATAAGTCATCCACAGTTGATTATCATAGAATGTTGCTGATACAGTGTACAATGTTCTCGTGGTTCTGCTCACTTCACTCAGCATTAGTTCATTTAAGTCTTTCCAGGTTTTTTTGAAATCCACCTGCTCATAATTTCTCATAGGACAATATCTCATACCTCAACTTGTTCAGTCATTCCCCGGCTGATATATATCCCCTCAGCTTACAATTCTTTGCCACCACAAAAAAAATGCTGCTATAAATATATTTGTACAAATACATCCTTTTCCTTCTTAATTTTTCTTTAGATTTCTTTGTGATACAGACCTAGTAGTGAGTGGTATTGTTGGATGATTGTCTTTTAGCCATAGTTCCAAAGTGCTCTCCAAAATGGTTGGATCAGTTTACAACTCCACCAACAATGCATTAGTGTGGCTATTTTCTCATAAGTCTTCAAATGTTTTATCATTTTCCTTTTTCTGTCATATTAGTCAGTCTAATAGGTGTGAGGCGGTACCTCAAAGTTATGTTAATTTGCATTGCTCTACTCAGTAGTGATTTAGAGCATTTTTATATGACTATAGGTAGCTTTGATTTCTTTATCTGAAAACTGCCAGCTCATATCCTTTGACCATCTATCTGTTAATTGGAAAATGACTTGTATTCTTATAAATTTGATTCCGTTCTTTTATATTTTCTATATTTTTGAGAGATGAGGCTTTTTTGCTGTAAAAAATTGTTTTCCAGCTTTCTTCTGGGAAATTCCTTTTCCAGTTAAGATTTGTATATTCTCTGCAACTGAGTCAGTCAAATAGCATTTATTAAGCATTATGTGCCAGGCACTGTGCTAAATGCTTGGGATACAGAGAAAGACAAAAGATACCCCCTACTCTCAAGGAACTTGAAGTCTAATTGAGATAATATGTGATGCAAACAAGTTATATACAGGATAAAATAGAAATAACCAATAAAGGGAGGGCCCTAGGATTACAGGGGATTGGGAACACCTTCCTGTAGAAAGTGGGATTCCAAATGGGACTTGAAGAAAGCCAGGGAAGCCAGGAGGTAGAGAAAGGAAGGAGAGACTTCCAGGCATGGGGGAGCAGCCAGACAGTGAAGACACCCAGAGTCAGGAAAAGGAGGAGGGAGGGTCATATGTGGAGAACAGCAAGGAGGCCAGTGTTACTGGGTCACAGAGTGCATAGGGAACAAGGGGTAGGTTTAAGGTATAAAAAGACTGGGAAAATAGAAAGGGCTTTAAGAAGCAAATAAAAGGTTTTATATTTCATTCTTGAGGTAATAGGGAGCCATTGGAATTTATTTAATAGGAGGGTGATATCACCAAACTCTCTGTTTTAAGAAGCTCAATTTGATTGTTGAATGGAGTGGGGAGAGAGTTGGAAGAGAGAGACCAACCAGTAGGTTGTCGTCATAGTCTAGGCATGGAATGTAACCAGGTAGCACAGTGGATAGAGAGCTGGGCCTGGAGTCAGGAACACTCCTTTTCCTGAATTCAAATCTGGCCTCAGACACCTTCTAGCTATGTGACCCTGGGCAAGTAACTTAACCCTTTTGCCTCAGTTTCCCCATCTGTCAAATGAACTGGAGAAGAAAATGGCAAACCACTCCAGTATCTTTGCCAAGAAAATCCCCAAAGGGGTCACAAAGAGTTAGACACAGATGATAAATGACTAAACAACTACAAAAGACATTAGATGATTAGGTTCTGCACCAGGGTAGTTGCAGTGTCAGAGGAAAGAAGGGGGCATATAAGAAAGATGTCACAAAGGAAGAAATGATAGAACCTGATCATTGATTGGATGGGGGTGCTGAGGAAGAGCAGAGGTGTGCTAGAACCAATTCAGACTGGCTTTAGAGACCTGATTGTTAAATTTTCAGTGTGAAAAGATACACCTCAGAAATTGGCAAACACCACAAATCAGGGTTTGAGTGATAGCTTTGCTGATTTCCTAGATAATCACTTTCTTTGGAGAAAATGATAACAATGCATATTAAATTTATAAGTGTGTCCAGGGTTTTCAGAAAGCCAGTTGTTGAATATTTTAGCAGCAGCACACTCCTGGGAGAAATAAAGGATGATATCTAAGTCATGAACCTGGATGAGTCTTAGACAGTTGCTTAGACTTAGAGCACCAAGAGGTTAGGTGTCTTGCCCAGGGTCACATAACTAATACATGTTAGAAACAGGAGTTAAACCTAAGCCTTCCTGGCCCAGAGACCAGGACCTCCCTTCTCCCTTTCTCTTTCCTCCAGTCCTGTTTATAATAATATCCAACATTTCTATAGCCCTTTAGGTTTGCAAAGTACTTTCCATCTTATTTGATCCTAGTAACCACCTCAAGACTAGATATTATTGTTGTCCCCATTTATTAGATAAGGAAACTGAAGTCAAGAAAGGTTAAGTGACCTCTCCAGGGCCACACAGCTGGTAAATATCTAAGGCAGCATCTGAACTAAGGGCTTCCTGTTTCCCAGGTACCATGCCCTATTCACTATACTAGCAAGTCACCATGAAGTAGGGCATTTCCAAAGTAGCCATGCTGAAGTTGGGACAAAAGGAAAGCTTGTCTTTCCTCTAACAGTTTTGGGTTAGTTGTGAATTGACATCCTCAATCCTTGGCTGTGGCCAAAAGGGTTGAGTGAGGATAAAGCTTTAAATAAGTCTCATTTCTAACAGATGTCATTAAGTTTATTTTAATTAGGGGTGGCTAGGTGGTACAGTGAATAGAACACTGGCCCTGGAATCAGGGGGATCTTAGTTCAAATCCGGCCTCAGACACTTAGCACAAAAACTAGCCATGTGACCTTGGGCAAATCACTTAACCCCAACCACCTTCCAAAAAAAAAAAAAAAGCAAAGTTTATTTTAATTGATGTTTTATTGTGGTAGCCACTTGGAGTTGGAAGATCTAGGTTTGAGTTCTGTTTCAGATGCTGTCTCTATTTCATACATACTTATATGTAAATACACATTATATATAGATATATATGTATATACATACATACATACATATAAATAAAACAAATTAACTTATGTAAACCACTTTGCAAACCTTAAGTGGAAGGAATAAACACAATCACTCCTCCAAATTCAAGCCTTGGTGTGATTTTGTTAGTGACCTCATTTTCACTTTCATGTGGGCAGCTGAAGGCAGAGAGCTGACCTGGGTGAGGTGGGACTTCTGAGCTTCCTCATAGGCAGGGACACATCCTAGGGCATGTGCTTTTCATCATGGAACAGTTCCACCACAGAGCCCAAGGGAGATTAGAAATGGCAGGTGGCCCCTTCCCTGGTTTTCTACTATGGGGGGGGGTTCTTCTGACATCACTGCCTCTGCCCCTCTGGTCCTGCCCAGCATCATCACTTCTCCTCTGACCTGTGACAGTTACTGTGTTAGGAAAAGTGCATATGATCAGAATGAATGTTTGGTTATAAGAATTGTATTCAGAAAAGTTTCTGTTCAGCAATCTCTAGCTAGAAACATCAGTTTTGGATGATCATGAGAACCTAACCCCCTATTTCCCATAGGTTCAATATATCAGTATTCATGTTTTGACTTTTTTTGTATCATTTTCTAGAAACATTACTCCTGCAAAAGTTGAGGATTGATTGTATTTTTATAGTGCATACTTTGTGCCAAGTGCTTTATTATCTCATGTGATCCTTATAACAACCCTGGGGGGTAGGTGCTGTTTAAAAAATTTAAAACAGATGAGGAAACTGAGGCAAAGGTTAAGTGGTTTGAGGCAAGAGGTTAAGTGATTTGCCCAGGTTTACACAACTAGTAAGAGTCTAAGATCTAACTTGAATTTGGGTCTTCCTGATTTCAGGCTTCTTTACTTAGGTCTCCTTATTTCCAAACACCTGGCTTTATCCACTGCCCTGCCTTTCTTGAATCTAAAGACAAATTTTAAAACACTATATAAATGCTACTATTGTTATATTATTATTATTCTATGCATACTACCATTTCCCCTGATCAATATAAGCCTCTTAAATTCAGAGGCTGATTCATGTTTTACTGTATATTCCTAGCACTTAACTGACTACCACATAGTAGGTACTATATTGACTAATTGATTATTGAAGGAGATTAATCTAATATCATTCTCATGAAAGTCATTCTGCGTAATTAGCTTCAGAAAGAGAAATTTTGTTACTGATGGCTCCCTAACCTCAGCAAGCAGTCTTGCAAATGTCTAACCTGGGTGATAAGGGAAATAGGCTGAAAGAGTATTAATGATTGCATAAATACAGCTAGGTCCCAATTAGTGCAAATAATGAATTTTCTCAAGTGGTTACCTTCATTCCAATTCTCACTATTTGAAATTATAATTATGTAAAATATTGTATTTAGTTCTAGTCCCATGGAAATATGCAATGTGCATTTGAATAATGTTACCAGCTTATAGGAGGGAACACCTAGGTGGTACAGTAGACAGAGGACCGGGCCTGGAGTCAGGGAGATCCATCTTCCTAAATTCAAATCTGACCTCAGACTTTACTAGCTGTGTGACCCTGAGTAAGTCTCTTAGCCCTGTTTGCCTCACTTTCCTCATCTGTAAAACAAGCTGGAGAAGGAAATGGCAAACCACTCCAGTCTCTGTACCAAGAATACTCCAAATGGGGTCATGAAGAGTTGGATACAAATGAAACAACAGAACAATAACAATTATTATTATTATTACTGTAAGAAAAAGTGATTAAATATTTTACTTACCATTTACTTACCATAAGGATCCTAGAATAAGGGAAAGGGACCTTAGAGAGTCTCACTTAAAACCTACTTGTCCAGGTTAGTCTAATCTTCCTCTAAAAAGAACAGCCCAGACAGTCATAGAATCCTTTATCTAGAGCTGGAACGGACCTCACTCCAACACTTTAATTGTACAGATGATGAAACTGAGTTATAGAGAGATTTAGACTAAGGAAATGTCTCTGCAGCAGAATTTGAACCATAGTCCTTTAACCCTATAGACTTGTCAATTCCTACCACATCAAGCATATCCACAGTTATTTTTATTCTTTTACAAATCTAATAGCCCAATTCACACCATCCCTGGAGTACACAGGTTGTATTTATAAGACATTGGGAGTAGCAAATATGTTTTGTTGTATGATTTGTGTAAGTCATTTCTCTCATCTGTGTTTTCGTAACACTGCATCTAATTTTGTTAAATTAAATGAGGGGGGAAATGGAGATTGGGGATAAAGGGATTGCCAGCTTTTTGTGTGTGTGTGAAAAGAAGCCACTGGTGGAACCCATTGATCTTCTTAGGGGATTAACTCTGATGGTCAAGTTCCTGAGCACACCACGACAGGGTTCATCATTACTGCCTATATTCTTCCTGTCTTGGAAACCTTGGCAAAGCTTGAAAAGAAGAAGACAATTGTGGTGGTGACTGAGTTTGAGATCCATTGAGTTAGTGCTCGGAGGTCTGCCCAGACCCTGGTATATTATTATATCTTAAATGTATCCCTAATGCAAATGGCCAAAAGGAGCCACTGAAAATCATCCCTGCCAAAAATGGGGACAGGAACTTGTATGTAAACATGACAGTCATTATCACTGACACTGCTTCTGAGTACTAGGCAAATTCCTTCTTTTTTAGAGTTATGTACATTAAAAACGTCACAATCACTGCAAAAGAAAAGGGCAAGCAAAGACTTTCTGAGACTGGATTCAAGGCTTAGCCCTTCTTAGCTACACGATCTCTTTTGAATTATGAGTTATTGCTGTTATGAGACACTGAAAAGCAGCTACAGATTAATAAAATATTCTGACTCTGAGAGAGTAAGGAAGGTTTTCTTCTCCATAATCTTGTTTCTAAAATATCTCTGTTTTGATGTTATGGTACCCTGGAAATGAATAGACAAGTAGATAAAATTATTTTCAGGTAATTTTGACTAGAAAATATTTAAATAAATTTGCAGATGGCATCTCAAATAATACAGTGTCAGGAACATCATGGTACAACTTTGTTTTTCATAGATTCTTCTATACACAGACTATGCTCAAATATAGATCATAGAACCTCGGACTTCTGAAGAGACGTCAGAGGTCATCTTATCTATTATCTCACCTAATGCAAGAGATTTGAACACGTGGCTAAAACAAATGAACAACCAGACTCCTTTTGAAGGACCCCTCCCCCAAGTGCCATCAAACTTGCTGCCTCCTTAGGTAGCCCATTACATTTATGGATAATTTGGAATTGTTGGGAAGTTTCTCCTTATGTTTATGGAGCCAATATCTGCACCTCTGCAACTTCTGCCCATTGGTCTTCTATCTTTTGGAACTACAATGAATAAATTTAATCCCACTTTCACATGATAGAGTCCTTCAAATAATTATTTATCTGGGGCTCAGGATCACATGTAAGAATTTTGTGCAAATTGGTCTCCACCAGTATTTGGAGACAATTTATGTTTTTCACCACCTTATGCCTGAATAAGTCTTATGATTTTCAGGCTCAATAGTTTCAGTTTTATCTACCATTATTTTTTTAAAGTATACACACACACACACACACACACACACACACACACACACACATGATTTATTTTTCAGTATTCCCTTTTATAAGATTTTGAGTTCCAATTTTTTTCTCCCTCCCTCCCTTCTCTCCCTCCTCCCTAAGACAGCAAGAAATCAATAGGCTCTATACATGTACAATCATATTAAACATATTTCCACACTAGTTATGTTATTAAAGAAGAAACAGAACAAAAAGGAAAAACCATGCGAAAGAAAATGATATGCTTCCATCTGCATTCAGACTCCACAGTTCTTTCTCTGGACGTGAATAACATTTTCCATCCTGAGTCTTTTGGAATTATCTTACATCATTGTATAGCTGAAAAGAGCTAAGTATATCAAAGTTAGTCATCATGAAGTGTTGCTGTTACTGTATATGATGTTCTCCTGGTTCTGCTCACTTCACTCAGCATCAGTTCATGTAAGTCTTTCCAGGCTTTTCTGAAATCTGCCTGCTCATCATTTCTTATAGCACAATAGTATTCCATTGCATTCATATACCACAACTTGTTCAAACATTCCCCAATTGATGGCATCCCCTCAGTTTCCAATTCTTTGCCATCACAAAAAGAGCTGTTATAAATATTTTTTGTGCATCTGGATCTTTTCCCTTTTTTACAATCTCTTTGGGATACAGAGCTAGTAGTAGTATTCCTGGATCAGTCAACCATTTCTTATATTTCATTTGTTTCTCACCTTCCTCTAGATGTATTCTAATCAGTGTACTTCAAGAAATATGGCATAAGAGGGTGGAACTGTTACTTCCTTCAATACAGACACTCTATTTCTATTAATATAGCAAAAGTTTGCATTCTAACACAGAAGTTCTGTTCTGATGCCTTACCACAGGGCTGAAATGAACCTTGAATTATAAAAGCTATGCCATCAGAATACAATTTCTGACAACCCTGCCCTCAAGGAGCTCACATTCTAATAGGGGCAGGAAAACAAAGTATCTATGTACATATAAGACATATGTATTTAAAATCAAATGTTTAAAATATGTATATATATACATATATATAATTATTATTTTACATGTAACTGGGAAATTAGATATACCAGCACTGGGACATAGAGATCCACCATGCCCTACTGGAAAGTTGGAGGTGGGGATGGGGGAAGGGATGGGAGACCTGACCATATTTTATGAAAATCACTTTGGCAGCTGAGTGAAGGACAGATTAAAGCCAAAAGAGTCTTGTCTCACATGAAGGAGTGGAATGGAGGAGATAGCAGCAGAAGGCATATGAGTAATGTGAGATGATGAGGAAGAGAGAGTTCTTAGTGAATGGTCTCCAGTTGTTTGGTGAAGTCTTGAGGTGAGGTCCTTGGGTGTCGGGGTGGGAGGAGAGTACAGTGGAGGCTTGAGGAGAAATGAAGAGGTTTCACATAGCCACTGTGGTGAGTGGGATAGAGCCAGAGGTGTTGTGAGATTCAGAAGAGAAAATGAATATAAAAGTACCTTACAAGCATTAAAAGTGCTATGTAAGTGCCAGTAGGTATTTATTATTATTGCTGTTTTTGTTAAATCTTATTATTGTTTTTATTGTTGTTGGTCTGCAGTAACCAGGTCTCCAGTCTGGTAGTGATCTCATTCCCTGATCTCCCTGATCTCCCTGATCTCATTCTACTATACTACTGCTTCAAGTACTTCAAGAAATATTTGTAGAGCAATACAGGAGTATTGTTGGTAAATTCACTTCTGGGGGCATGGGGGAATATCTGACCATACACTTCAAAGTTTAATCAGCCTTATTAACACTTAAGTCCAGATAGTCAACAAGACAATAAGTCGAGACCTGACTTGTAGGTTGCCAATTTCTCCTGACACTGAAAATTCAATAATGGGCACTAGTAAGTTGGTTAGAGTTGGCTCCAGCACAGTCTTGACTAGAATGCTGAATTCTCATTTGAAAGAATGAAAGGGCCAGAATTCCAAGGAAAATGATGATGAAAAAAGTAAAGATTAAAGATCGTCATGGTATTACCAGAGCTCAAACTAGGTTATAAAGTGGGAGAACTCAGAGTGATTAAACTTCTTGTGCTATGACCTAGAAGTCCTACTCTTGGGCATTTATAGCAAGGAAGTCAAAGAGAGAAGCAAAAGGACCATTGTATGTGAACATATTCATAGTAGCATTTTATGGTAGCAAAAGATTAGAGGCAAGTGGTTGACTATTAATTAGATACAAACATAATAGGATATTGATTATACATTTATAAATGATGAATATAAGGAATTCAGAGAAACATGGAAAGATTTGTAATTTTTTGCCCAATGAAAGGCAAGAATAGCATAGGATATGAATGACATGTGCTTGCCTCATAATTATTGGCTGATATTGAGTATTCAGCCAACTAGATATGTTTAATTTAGACACAATTAGGTTATGTTCAGACCTGTGATTGATTGAATGTTTTTACCTGACAAAAGTATCAGCGATATTAACTTGTCTCTGACTTTAAGAGGGATTGGGTAATTGGTTGATTGACTCAATCAACCCCCAGAATCATACATGGATGGGATATGAGTGAATTGAGAGTGGTGGGAAAGAAAGCATCTGCCTAGACAACCTATGACTTAGAATCACAGGGTTTTGGAGTGGCATCATAGTACAGTAAATTGTTACACCCTTTCCAGTAGGAATGATTTCCTTGCTAGGGCTGGGTTGCAGGGGGCGGTGCCTAGATGGTAGTAAGGCAGACAAAAAAATCTATGGTCCTTCCCAGAGGCCAAATAACTTGATGGTCAAAGGGTTGGGGGTTGGATGGACCTGATTCTGGGGAATAGCAGCTAATGGAGTCATAAGACATCAATCATCAACAAGGACAGTTCTGCCTCTGCATCAACTCCACGGTGGAGTTGAGTATCTCCTCTTGGGTTGGGGCCAAGGACTCTGGAGGGTCTCTGGTCTTGGTTCAATGGCTAGAGCAGAGGAAGTGGGGTAGAAGGTCAGATGCTAAACTTTACTCTGCCTGGAGGTCAGAATTGCAAACCGTGTGCTGAAGGAAAGATTTTAAGAAAACATTTTGTTTTAATATTCTGCGAACAATAAACACAATGGAATCTTATACAATCTATACTTAGTCAATTCTTTGATTGTAAAGGTGTGGTCTAAGTATAAAGTGTATATATGTATACATGCATATATGTATATATAGATGTATGTATACATATATATGTTTGTGTATACATACACACATATATCCCCCCCCCCAAAAAAGCCTGCACATTCTCTTCTCATGCCACCATCAAGGATGTTCTAATATAGCTTTTTAATTATTCTTCTAAAGGTCTTGTAGAGATGAGAAAGGGGGCATATGGGTTGGTAGTTATTTATATTTTCCCAGGTGCCATTTTTTAGTGGTAATAAAGTTCAAGAATTTTTTTCTAAGAACTTAATATTTTCTTCTCTTTCAGTATCTTGAGAATCAGTTGCTTAAAGCTTTCATATTTGGATTGTCTTGATTACAGACCCCTTTTGTATATGTATATTTGATCTTGTCCAACTGCTCATCCCATCTTTGTTTTCTGTTGAGTGCAGCACATTATAGATTGAGATGTTTGGATACAGCATCATGGATGGAGAATTATTTATGGAAAAAAGGAGTGTGTTATAGAAACCTTAACAGATTTTTTCCATTCTATACATGCTTGTTAGCCTCTTTCCAGTTTCATCCTTAAATGTCCTTGGGATCATCTTACTTAATTGAATCTCTCACTAGGTTTTTTTCCTCAATTGCTTCTTGTATTATAAAGTAGTAATCATAATTTCCAACATCTGTCCCTATAAAACTTTATAAATAGGTTTATATTTGAAGTATATATTGAAGGGTATAGCCAAGTATACCCTTGGCTAGCACATTTCTCCACGTAGCAATGGGATGGAGTGTGTCTGCAGTGAGATGGCTTGTCTGCTGTTTTGGTCTTGTTAAATTCTTTTAAAAATATGTTTCTCAGTGTCTATTCTTTAATTCATTTACAATTTTTTGTTGCATAAATAGTCTGTTTCAAATTTGCTAGGCCAAAGTTGCCTCAATTGCATACTACATTTCTCACCTTAAGTCTTCTTGTTTTGTATTTAATTTTATTTTTGTGTTAACAAATCTAACAAGTTCACATGCACACAGTTGATTCAGGAATGATTTTCACATCAGGAGTTGAGTCATTTTACCTTTGGAATATTATGTGGCATTTTTTGTATTCACAACACATAACCAACGTTGTTGTTGTCACTGTTCATCCATTTTTGAAAGGACCAATGACAGACTTTCACAGGAATTGGATTTAAGTAAGGCAGAATTGCACAAAATCATCAGCCTCCTACTCTCTTCCAGAGTCAGAAGTTCAGTGGCAAGACAAATATTAATAGTACTGGTGATGTCCCAGGATGCAGAGGATGACTTTAGCATTTTCATTATCTGCCCAAGCTCTAAGTGATTCACAATGCCTAATTCAGCTGCCTTCATGGCTGTTGGGAAAAAATTGTTCTCAATTGTCCATTCTGCTGGGAGATGTCTCCCCATACTTGGTGTGGAAGTACTGTAGCCTAACCTCCTCATTTTGCAGATTAGGAAATCAAGGCTAGAAGAGTTATATCTTCAACATCACAACAGATAGCCAGGGCAAAAAACTGAAAAGGACAAATGGTCTAAACTATAAAAGATAGTTGTTATAAAGATAATATGTAGTGAATTATGAGTTTGTAAGAACATAGAACTAGAAATTGAAAGGCACACAAGGAGAAACAGCATAAAAATTACATGAAAAACACTGATGTTTTCAGTAATGAATAACCACAAATTTAATATTGTATTATTGCATTCAGCTTGTTTTGAGTCAACTTATGGCTTCAGGGGATAATTATAAGGATGGACCGTATGTATGAAAATCCTTTCTGTAGAGTCACAGGGGATAAGAATTTTGTCATTAAAGACTGTCATGCTCTAAATCCAAGACACTTCTTGCCCCAATTTAGCTCTGAGCAAGGAAACCTCACTTGATACAAATATCAGGGCATTTAATTTTTTAAAATTTATTTTAGTTTAATTTATAGGACAAAATAAGAATTTCCTCAACATAGTATAATAAAAATGATTGCACATGAAACTGAAAATCTATTATGTACAACTTGCTATTCCATTTACATATATAATAAAATTTTCTCTTTTTTCCTTCCCTTTCCCCTCTCCCTTCTCCCCCCCTCCCTGCCCCCATGATTACTATTAGAATAAATAGAGCGTTTGTTTAGGTGTTCATGAGTCATAAAATTTTAGAGTAGAAAGGGATGTCAAAGTTCATCCATTCTAACCCTTGAGTTCTGATGGCTTGTGCATTTAATTCTGAATCTCACCTTTTGTATAATAGCTCCCAGAGAAATTAGCAGTAGATCAATTTTAAATGAGACATTTAACAGGCCAACTTGCATTTCTGTCACCTAGAATAAGTCACTCACAGTGCTTGTTAGCTGGGTCTGATTGGAATGTACAAATAATGTTGATTTATATAGTACTTTAGAATCAAAGATTTTTAATTGCATTATCTTAGTTGATCTTCATAATAACCCTAGCTGGTCATAGTCAAAATGGCATTATTTATCCCATCCCTACTCCCATTCATTCATTTAAAAAACATTTATTAAGCACCTACTATGTGCCAGATGTTGTGCTGGAGCCCATATATTGGACAAAAATAGGTCCCTGCTCAAGCACCACTTAATGGCTATTTTTTGGGCCCTCCTGGCTCAGACTGAATAGAAATAATAACTGTTTCTGTTTTGGCCAGCAGAGAAGCCTGAAGGTAGCCTAGAAAGGCTATTGCATCCTGGGTCATCTCCAGTCATCCTGATGAATATCTGGGCACTGGACATATATATGTATATACACACTATATATATGTATATATATATATATATATATATATATATATATATGTGTGTGTGTGTGTGTGTGTGTGTGTGTGTATGTATGCATGTATAAAAAAGGAAAGACAATTTTCTGAAAATATTCATTTATTAGATTTGTTATTGGGCACATAGTAGGGCAAAATAGCTTTAATGATCCCTTATTCTTTTGTTGCAAAGTCTTTTTTGCATTTTTCACACTGGTAATTGGGTTTCTAGAGATTTTAAGTAACCTAATTTTAAAGAAAGAATCTGAATAAACCCTAAAGGAATAAATTAACAAATAAATTCTACCAAAATTTAAAGAACAATTAATCCTAGTATTATATAATTTGTTTGCCAAAATAGAAAAAGAAGGGATCCTATCAGTTTTCATCTATGACATAGATATGGTCTTGGTACATAAACCAGGGAGAAGCAAAACAAAAAAAACCTATAGAGCAATATCCCTAGTGAATATAGATGCAAGAATTTTAAATAGAAATTAGCAAAGAGACTAAAACAACATATCACAAAAATTACATACTATGACTAGGTTGAATTTATACCCAGTTTGATATTAGAAAAACAACAATAAATCATGTCAATAACAAAATAAAATCACTTGGCTATATCAATAGATGCAGAAAAAGGTTTTGATATTCATTTCTGCTTTTTTAAAAAAATAGAAACAAATGTACCTTTCCTTAAATTGATTCACTTTTGTTTGCTGTTAGTCCTTTGCTTTCAAAGAAGACCAATGACATCACAATGTTGGAGTCTGGGTGCAGTGTGTTTGGCTATGGCTGATCAGTCCAACATGAGTTTGGAAGTCACTACCACAGATTGGGCATAAGTGATCCGTTAGAACACTTTGGATGGAAGTCGTTCTGGATTTGCACAGTTCATGTTTCCTTTGTGATTCTATGATTCTCCTTTGTTCATAGAGTACAGCTCCTTCTTTGATTTGGGCACACCATGCTGGAGAGTCCTGTGCCAGCATTCCCAAGTCTCACAGTCAATATTAAAGTTCTTCAGAGGGACTTTGAGAGTGTCCTTGTACTACTTCTTCTGACTACCATGTGAGTGCTTGCCTCTCTCTGCACAAAGTTTGAATACCTGGCAATTCAGCTCTAGAGAGGACCAGTGTACTATACCTTATCTTGCTAGGCAATCTTCAGGATATTCCTGAGTCAGTTTAAGTGAAAGCGATGCAGTTTCCTGGCATGGTGCTGGTAGAATGTCCAGATTTCACAGGCATACAACAGTATAGTTATCATGATGACTGTGTAGATTTTCAGTTTGGTACGCAGTCTGACACCTTTTCTCTCCAACACTTATTTAAAACCAAGAGCTACTATTTGAAATGGAGATTAAGTAGAATCCTTCAAATAAATTCAGGGTTAATAAAAGGATGTCCAATCCAACATGTGGACCTTTGAAAGGGGTGTTGCACTTTTTTATGAATGAGGGGCTGGTATTATGTATTAATGAAAAGCCTTCTAATTGAATGCAATACTGAAAGAGCTGATAAATATAGAGGAACTGAGGAAGAATTGAGTTTATATAAAAAGGAAATACATTTGATATATATTGCTGGTGGCCAGTGAGGCAAGAACTTTTCAGAGCTGTAAAGTCATGGAGATCAAAGCTACCCTACCTCCTACCCAGACACCATGTGTCCATGAGCACATGTTATATCTGTTTCCTTTGTGCTTACTCTTTTCTGATCTTAGGTGAATTAGTACTCTAAGAGGGAAATGTCTAGGTGACTGTGAGTTCAGGAGATCCTTTAGAGTCATCAAAGATCCCACCAACTCCTTTTGGGAGCAGTGGCTTCTAGAGAAGTAGTGAGTGAAGGCAGAAGAAGTCTATATAGCTGGCTTTTTGGAATGAAACTTATACTGCCATCCTACTCAAAGTACCATAATTTATAAAAGGAAATGACATTTGAGATGTCCATAGTAGAATTGTAATAGTACTGAGCATTATATAACATTTTGAGGTTTCCAAAGTGTTTTAAGTTATTGTATTAATAGATATTTTATCCTTTGGCCACATGTGTATTCTTTATGTGTGAGCTTTCTTTGAATTCTTTACTAATTTTTTTATATGTGATCATTATGAGAGATACTTCACTTGGCCTTAACCAACTTTTACTCAGAGTGGGGCTTTACTGGGGAGCAACCTTCATTTGACTTGGCCACCTTAACTTGCCAGAGCCCCTCAGGGTTACCCCTGGAACCCTTGGGGAAGAGTATAGAGCCTCTCTCTGGGAAACCAGCCTGCAAATATGGGTACCCAATTAGAGGAGTGAGCCCAGAAGGGTTACTATGTTACTATGTAAGCCTCTTGTATGTAGGGCTTGTTTATTCTTTGTATTTTTATTCCAAATGGCTATTAGAGAACCTGGCATACAGTAGGAGCTTAATGAATGCTTGTTGCTTGATTAACTGCAAAACCCAAAAATCTGGAACATGATTTGTTAATCATGTTCACCACTTGATCACCCTTGATTAATCAGGAGACCGTCAATTACCCAATATCAATGATGTGGAATCTAAGGAATACTTCAAACCACTCAAGGCATTTGGAGCCTTACCAAGACAGGAATCCTTAGATAAGCTAGCAGGAACATGATTTAATTCTCCAGTAATTGCCTCAGAGATTATCTTGGGTTCATTTGTGTCTCTTCTGTTCTATCCAAGGCAACAAATTGGATGTCCTATTCTATTAGATGTGGCTAAACTGTTGAAGTTTGGAAGCTAGCATGAGATTGAACCTTTGCCATGGAATCTTAGTTATAGCATCATTCATTGACAATGATTATTTATTTCTGACAAGCATTACTTAGTTTGAATGATTTAACAGGTCATCTCATGGCAGGAAAGGGAAAGTCCAGTAACAGAATCTATAATGAGTAGAGTATCCTTTTCAGCAATATTATTTTAAGAATGACTTTGAGTGAGTTAAGTAATTTTGATTACTATAAATACACAAGTTAAAAATGAAGGACATATGAAGAGAGATGCTATCTGCATCCAGAGAAAGAACTGATGAATAGAAGTATGGATAGAATAATTTCATATATATTTGTATACACACACCTATTTGTGTCTAATGGTAGCCATCTCTAGGTAGGGAGGGTGGAGGGACGAAAAAAAAAGGAAGCATACATGATAACTTTATTATATATTTAAAAAGCATAGCAAGTTGTATGTAATAGGTTTGCAGTTTCATGTACAATTATCTTTTATTATACTATGTTATAGAAATGCTTGTTTTATTCCATAAATTACAAATAAAATAATTTAAAATGTTTTTATTTTTTAATAAATTATTTATTCTTAGTTTTCAACATTCACTTCCATTAAGTTTTAAATTTTCTCCCCCTCACTCCCCAAGATGGCTTGCAATCTGATATGGGTTCTGCATGTACATTCTTATTAAACACATTTTCACATTAGTCATGTTGCATAGAAGAATTATAACAAATGGGGAAAACCATGAGAAATGAAAAGAAAAACCAAAAAAACAAAATAAAACAAAAGAAAATAGTCTGTTTTGTTCTGTATTACGCTCCATAGGTCTTTCTTTGGATGTGGCTGACATTTTCCACTGTGTGTCCTTTGGAATTGTTTTAGGTCCTTGCATCGCTGAGAAGGGCTAAGTCTATCAATATTAGTCCTTGCACACTGTAGCTGTTACTGTGTACAATGTTCTCTTGGTTCTGCTCCCCTCACTCAGCATCAGTTCATATAAGTCTTTCCAGCTTTCTCTGAAATCTGCCTGTTCATTAATTTCTTATAGTACAATAGTATTCCATTACATTCATATACTACAACTCGTTTAGCCATTCCCCAATTAATGGGCATCCCCTCAATTTCCAGTTCTTGGCTGTCACAAAAAGAGTTGCTATAAATATTTTGTACATGTGGGTCCTTTTCCCATTTTTATGATCTATTTGGGATACAGCCCTAGAAGTGGTATTGCTAGGTAAAAGGGTATGAACATTAGTTTTTAGCCCTTTGGGCATAGTTCCAAATTGCTCTCCAGAATGGTTGGATCAATTCACAGGTCCACCAACAATGAATTAGTGTTCCAACTTTCCTACATTTTCTCCAACATTTATTATTTTCCTGTTTTGCCGTCTTAGCCAATCTGATAGGTGTAATGTGGTACCTCAGAGTTGACTAGAGCTTTAATTTCTTCCTCTGAAAACTGCCTGTTCATATCCTTTGACCATTTATCAACTGGGGAATGTAAAATAATTTTTTTGAAAATATATGAAGAACAGGAAGAATTTAGCAGTGATACAAATATAAAATTAGATGTTTTGTCCCAATAACAATAGATAGCATTTTTATAGTGTTTTAAGTTTACAAAGTATTTTCTGTTACTTTATCTGTGATAAAGTGATCCCTATGCATGCTGAAAGGGAAGGCTGGCTTTTGGGACTTAAAAATCTCTTACCAGGTTATCAGGGAACTGAGACACAAGGAATTCGAATGTTTTAGGGGAACCATAAATCTGAATTAGAATTCATGACCCCAAACAACATATTTCCTTAGTGTTGCTAATGAAATTTTTTTACTAAAATATTTGGTATCAAAAGAGGATATGAAATTTATATAGAAAATGAACATTTTATAAAGTTATTTTGAGGATGGAATCATAGATTTAGGATTAGGAAGAGCCTTAAAGATCATTTAGTCCCAACCTTTCCACTCAGTCTGACAAAAACCCAAATGTTGAGTGACTTGTCCAAAGTCATACTTATCCAAAGTACTGGAGTTGGTTTGTGAATCCAGAGAATTGAAACCCTGCCCCTGCCACTGACAGTGTGACTTTGGATAAGTCACTCCCTCTCATTTCCTCATCGGTGAAACAAGGCAATAGGATTAAATGATTTCTAAATTCCCTTCTAGTTCTCCATCTACGACCTTCTAATCCTTTGGTGAGAAATACCATCAGGACACCAAAGTCTAAGAATAAAAGATTTCTTATTCAAGTGATTTTTCATCCTACAATTAATACATTTTCACTATGAAGGAACCAATAAGCTATCTAATGGATCCCAGGGAACAGAGCAAGGCTGGAATTTATGCACTCAAAAATGCAACTGACTTGCACGCAGATTGCCTTTACACTTAGCTTTTACCTGGACATATTCCCCCTCTTTCCTCTGGAGGGAAGAAATTCATTAAGGCCGAGGCTTACTTGGCAGCTAGGCATGTGTGTGTGTGTGTGTGTGTGTGTGTGTGTGTGTGTGTGTGTGTGTGTGTGTGTGAGAGAGAGAGAGAGAGAGAGAGAAAGAGAGAGCTCACGCTCTCAGCAGCAGCAGTTGGGTTAAATCTCTTTTCCAGTGCCAGAGAGCTTTAAGGAAACAATATTCTGGTTCTATCGCAGAATCCAAAAAAAGCACAGGTCTGTAGTCAATCTCATCTCACCTGCAGAACAAGAATAGGGCCTCCATTTTAATGCTGCTAGGCCAAAAGAGGCTTTGGCTATTTATTGGACACCAGAGTGCACTAAAGAACATTACTCTTCAAATGCTGCATTTTCTAGGTAACAAAACGGGACACACCATCAAACTAGAGGGAAGCCTTTTCCAATAAACCTTCGGCTATCAAGGAAGAGACTGAAGGACCATATTTCAGGAAGCCAAACTAAAAGAGCTGGACAGGCATGATGGATGAGTGGGGGTCCAGTATTTACTGGAGAAGAACCAGGGAATGATATTAATAGCTGACATTTATGGAGTACCTTAAAGTTTGCACAACAGTCTCACACATTACCTTATTTGATTCTTACAATGCTGTGAGGGAAGTGAGACAGGTATTTTCCTCCCCATTTTACAGAAGCTCTGGGAAATTAAGGGGCTTGCCCATGGGCTCACAGCTAGTAAGCATTAAGCAGGAGTGGGACCATTGTCTTCCTAACTCCAAATCCAGTGATGTCTCTGCTATGAAGAGGAAGCTAGGTGGGAAAGTGGAGAGAGCACTGGGCTTGGAGTCAAGATCTGAAATCAGATTCAACCTGATGTTTACTAGATGTGTGACCCTGAGCAAGTCACTTAAACTCTGCCTCAGTTTCCTTAATTGTAAAAAGAGGATAATGATAGCACCCACCTCCCAGGGTTATTGTTAGGATCAAATGGGATAATATTTGTGAAAAGCACTTAGCATGATGCCTAATGCATATATAAATGCTTATTCCTCCCTATGCTATGCCATGTGACTTTTCAATAAGCCAACCAATGGCAAGAACAATTGGCAATTTTGTCTTTGAATCCACTCTACTACCTCTCTTTTTTTGGCCTGCCAGGACTTCCCTTTTCAGTTTATAAAACACTGTGGCAGTTCTTCCCTTTAGAGGAGTCAGAGATTAGGAGGAGACAGTAAGAGCAAACCTTGGGGGATACTGGTTATCTAGACATTGAGTTACCCTGTAGAATCTGTACATTACACATATATTCCTTTAAACAATTCAATTCAACCTAAATTTATTGTGTACACCTTCTATGTAAAGTTTTTATTTTAATTTTTAGTTCCAAATTCTCTCCTTATTCCCCTGTTTGAGAAGTCAAGAAATACAATTTCTGTTATACATATGGAATTATCCTTCTATGTAAAGTTAAGGGACAGAGGAACTGAAAGTGAATTTTATTTCATTAGAATGTGTTGCTTTTGTAACTATCCTATTGGGTTGGCTTTGGTTTTTACTACAAAAATGTAGTGGCTAGGGGTGACTAGGTGGTGCAGTGAATAAAGCACTGGCCCTGGAGTCAGGAGGACCTGAGTTCAAATCCAGCCTCAGACACTTAACACAAAAACTAGCCATGTGACTTTGGCCAAGTCGCTTAACCCCAATTGCCCTACCTTCCCCCTCTAAACAGCAAAAAACAAAAACAAAAACAAAAAAACCACGTAATGGCTATAATTATTTTGGTAAATGCTTTAAAGATTAATGTTGAAATTAAAAGATAGAAAATCTTGTGGTATGTAAAGTGTTCCTGAGCATAGCAGTTTAGGGGTTTAGTGCCCAGTCCATTCCCAATGGCTCATTATATTCATATAGCAGAATTTATTTAGTCATTCCCCAATAAATGGCCACATATTTTGCTTTCAAAACAAAAATCCCAAGAGCAAAATTTCCTTTATGATTCCTACCTGTCATTGCCTCTTTGGAATTCTTGTCCCATAATGGAAATTGATGGGTTAAAAGGTATGAGCCATTTCGTAATTTTTTTTCATATAATTCCAAATTCATTTCCAGAATGATAAATCCACAAATGGTGTATTGGTGTGTCAATCTTCCCACAACCCCTCCACTATTGACTATTTCCATCTTTAATCATCTTGACCAATTTGATAGGGGAGGCAATATCTCTTGACTGTTTTAGTTTGTAGTTTTTGATTACTAGGGGTTTGGAGTATTTTATGTGTTTGTCCTAATTTGTATTTTCTCTTTTAAAATCTATTCCTAGTACTAGGTGGCACAGTGAATAGAGCACTGGCCCTGGAGTCAAGAGGACCTGAGTTCAAATCCGGCTTCAGACACTTAACACAAAAACTAGCCATGTGACTGTGGGCAAGTCACTTAACCCCAATTACCCTGCCCCTTCAAAACAAAAAAAAAGGCAAAAAAATAAAACCTAGGGGCGGCTAGGTGGCGCAGTTAGTAGAGCGTCGGCCCTGGAGTCAGAAGGACCTGAATTCGGATCTGGCCTCAGACACTTAACACACACACACACAAACAAACAAACAAAAAAACCTAGCCGTGTGACCTTGGGCAAGTTACTTAACCCCATTGCCCTCCAAAAAGCAAAATAATAATAATAATAATAACATAAAATAAAATAAAAAATAAAACCTATTCCTGTTCTTTGATTGTTAGAGAATGGTTTATATATTGTTTCAGTCCTCTCTATATTTTTATTTATTATTTATTTGCTAAGAGATATTTTCCTAATCAATAGCTTCCATTCTTATTCTAGCTATAGTAATTTCTTTTGAGCAAAAGGTTTTTTTTTAATTTATACATCAAAATTGTCTGTTTTTATTTTTTTTACTTTCATAATCACTTTCATTCCTTCTTTAATTATAAATTCTCTGGTTATCAAGCTTCCTCATTTGTAAAATGAGAAAGTTGAACCAGATGGTCCCTAAGGTCTTTTCCAGTCCTAGACCTAATCTGCTGATTCTCTGATTTGTATGGACTAATTCAGAGGGAAGTTAAGCAAAACCAGTAAAACAATATATAACATGATTATAAAAATAAAACCAAGCCAAACATTGTGTAATTATAATGATCAGAGAAGAGATGAGGAAATATATCTCCTTTCATTTAATGGAGAGGTGGGGGACTATGGATATGGAATGTTGTATATGCAAGATTTGGCCACCATGTTGGTTTTTCTTTGTTACAGAGAAAGGTTTTCTTGAGGGACAGGCATTGGATAGAGTTGAAGGGTATATATTAGCAAATAAATGTGATGTGACATCAAAAGACATTAACACACAAAAATTTTTTTTTTCTTTTTGGAGGGCAATTGCCCACAGTCACACAGCTAGTTTTTGTGTTAAGTGTCTGAGGCCAGATTTGAACTCAGATCTTCCTGACTCCAGGGCGTGCTCTATTCACTGCGCCACCTAGCCTCCCCATTAATACAAAATTTTAAAAAATACTTAGCAAAATTTATCAGTGGTGTCTAAAAACAGAGTAATTACACAAAATTCAAGACATTTTCAAAATTTAAAAATATGTATTTTTCACGTTAAAAAATTCAAATACAACATCAATTTTTAAACTAAAATCGGGGAAATATTCTGTTAATAGGATGAAAGGAAAAGCCTAAATCATCAAATATAACTAAAAATTTTCAGTAGCATTTTAAAATTGATAATTTATATAGTTTATGTTCTGAAAAGTTATAAGGAGGAAAATAAACCCTAAGTGACAATAAACTATATTGTGATTTTTTTTTTTTTGTTTATAAATATGATTACTAAGCAGCTATCTTACTTCACGTTTGCCTTTTTAAAAGTGAAGTAACTAAAAGTGGAGCAGTACATAGAGTGGTGGACCTAGAGACGGGAAGACTCCTCTTCATGAGTTCCAATCTGGCCTCAGCTGTGTGACCCTTGGCAAGTCACTTTAACCCTGTTTGCCTCAGATTCCTTATCTGTAAAATGAGCTGGAGGAGTGTCTTTGCCAAAAAACCCCATGGGGTCACAAAGAGTCAGATGCAACTAAAAAATGCCTGAACAACAACTATTACAGAAAGAATTATTTGAAAAAAAAAAATACTCCAGCAGGCATCAAACCCAATGAATAATGAATGCTAAATAGGAAAACATTTAATGGCTCAATTGACTGTTCTTAAAATGTTCTGAACAGATTTCTTCTTGATATGCATTAAAACCACACAAAGCAGCCAAAATCTATACTAACATTAACAATTATCCAATTAAAAACACTAATCCAACAAAAACAAAGTAAAGCAAAGATAATCTATCATGGTCTTACTAATGATTTGAAATTACTGTACTTGTGCCCAATTAAAATCTTAATTTATTAACTACCTGTCTTCCAACAGTCATTACTTAAACAAAAGTTGTTAATTTTAAAGCTGATTAGGACTATACAGAAAAAAGAAACATAATTTTAAATATACCAGCGGGTTTATGTAATCCCTTAACTACTTAACCATCCATCCAAACAAGATAAATAAAATTTATAACATTAAAATACAGATATTGTAATTTTTTTTGTCTATTTCCACCACTGCCAAGCAACACAAAACTCAAGGAATGTTGCAAAACCTTAGAAATAACTATGAAAAATTGAAGTGGAATAATATATTTCCTGATTAAATTCATGCAAAAAAGAAAGTTACATACAGTTGATATTTTCAATCTTTGATTTCAACATTAATTTTAAAAGTTTAACCCAAATAATTGTAATCACTATATTTACCCACCCCCCAAAAAACCCCAAAGCCAACTCAATGAGATAACTATAAAAGTAATACCTTTTAATGAAATAAAATTCATCTTCAGTTCTACTATCCCTTAACTGAAGCAAATTTTCAATGATGTTAATTTCGTCATCATCATCAACAATAACAACATTACCATAATTATTATCTAAGGCACATAATAGGATTTCAATAATTGATTTCTTTTTGAAGGGTTGTTGGATAAATGATACACAAATGAGCTGAGTTTTCACCTCCCACCACAAAATTTACTCTGAAAAACATTCTATGCCAGAAATCTTCAGACCCATATCTGAGAATTTTGGTAATGGAGGTGCAAAATTCATTGGGAGATTTTTCCCGTTTCTCTCTTATTTTCTCCATCTGCAAAAAGGTGATTGATGCCTTTAAAAATATTGTGAGCAGATTTTCTTCTGATGTGTTAGAACTGCGCAAAGCAGCAAAAATCTATAGCTATATAAACAATTGCTACATATACACTAGGGATTTCTGGACCTGTTTTGAACCTAAGATGTAAGTGTCCTTGGGAGTAAGCATGTATAGGGAAGGGCCTTTCCAACTGATTTTCCTTCATGTATGGCCTTTTTCCTGACTTATTGAAATATTGTCTGATGTTGGAGTTCTGGTTTGATCATGATATTTCTTAGTAAACTAAACTTGGGTCTTCTCTCTATTGACATCCCATAGATTCAATAGATCTATACTTTGCCCTTTCTTTTCAATACCTCTGTGTAATAATGTTCTAGTATAAGTTTTCAAAGTATGGCATTCAGGTTTCTTTATTTACTCATGTTTTTCTGGAAGAGCTATATAATCTTAGATTATCTTTTCACTTAATATCTTTGGCTTGTGACATTTGTATATGTTCTCCCAATCTTGTTTAATATTATTCAATCAATTTTTCCTCACAGTATTGCATTTTTTTAGGCCAACTCAGCAGTTATTTTCCGAGGATCTATTGCTTTAAAGATTCCTTAGTGTTTTTTCCATATTCTCTAATCTTTTATTTCCCTTTTTTACTTATAAGCTCTGATACTCTGATACTTCTTCTCCCCTAACATGGATTATAGGATCATATGTCTAGAACTGAAAGTGACCATAGAGGTCACCTATTACAACCCAGCAGGATTTGAAACTAGCTTTCCTGACTTAAGAGCTAGTGTTCTTCCTATTGTACCATGTTGTCTCATGGCTGCCACTCTGGTTTAGACCTTAATCATCTCTCATCCAGACTATTACAACAGCCTCTTAATTGTATTCCCAGCTTTCCATTATCATGTACATGTGCTTGTCTGCTTACATACTGTATCCCTAAGTAGAATATAAGGTCCTTGAGAACAAAGACTAATTTTCATGTTTTTGTATCTGCAACACCAATATAGGGGGGTAAAGATAATAGGCCCTACATAAATGCTTATTTGGTTGGATTGGATTATTTGAAATTTCAAATTTAATGATTTCCATTTTTATTTTTTATTTGAATTCTTGTATTATTCTTAATGATCCATTCTGGATGTTGAATTTTTCTATTTTTCTTCCTAGATATGCTGTGGAATTTATGGTGATACTTTTCCTTTTATCAAGAATTTTCAATTCAATTTCTTTCATTCCACAGTATTGATTTATTGCACTGGTTCCTTATCTTGATTGTATGCCAATTTTTTCTCCTTTTCAGTCTTTCTGCTGGTGTTTCCATGATGTCATTTCCATGTCGAGCTTCTTCTGATCCCCTCTTTGCTGTCTTTTGCAATTTCTTTATTCCATATGTCTCATTTCTTCTATTTTGAGATGATGAAGGGAATCCAGTTTTAGACACAACCTCTCACTCACCCATCTTGGCTCAAACCCCTTGTAATTGTGACTCTCTAGAAAGTTTGATGCCCCATGGTTCATAGCCAAATAACACTAGGAGAATATTGATGTTAAAAAGATGGGCTTTTTGTGGCAGCAAGCAGATTACATAAAACTGGAATTTGTTACAAATAGTTTGTTACAAATAATGGACAACCCTGTTTTCAGTAAGCCATTCAGTATCTGTGCTTCTGATGTTTGAGCAAATAACTGCTAGGCCCTGCCAATTTGTAGCAAATACACATTGATTTTCTGATGCACTAGCCACTCCACTGGGGACAGAGTTAAGATGAACAGTATTTCTTTACAGGAGTTGATCTAGCCCATGAATCCGGGAAGTAAAAGGCCATTTATCAGTGAAGTAAAACAGAACTTTCTGCTAGAAAAGATCCTACAGATATCCCAATAGCCCAAGATGTTGTGTCAGATATGGTATGCTACACTGCAGTACAAACACACCACCCTTGGAATCTTATGCTAGGAAGCAACTACACCAGATGTTCTCTGATAATGAATCTTATACCCTCACCTGTAGGCAGGCAGCACACTGAAGAAAAAGGAATCAATGTAAACCTAAACTGTTTTCTTCTACCAAAGAAAGGAAATTGCTATGAACGCTGCAGGCTCAAGTATTTTTCAGGGTAATAATGTGGACGTTAGTTTTTCTTTTTCTCTTGCTTCTATGCCTGACATTTTTCAATTTGAAATCATGGGGAAAGAAGATTGTTGTCTGTTGTATCTTCTCTCCAACCGTCTGCCCCAGCTACATTATACACCAAGCTACAACCTTACCACATCAGTCATCTTTTCACTCCTTATTGTCATTACCTTTCTGGTTAAAAAAAAATTGCAAAGAAAATCAAGGAAAACCAGTATGTCATGACACATAAAGTGTTACATAATATCACATAAAGTACTGGTTGGGGAATCATAAATTAATATATTAGAATTCCCTGGGGAAAAAAAGTTGCATCAATCCAAGTCAAGAATATGCCATAATGGGGTGGCTAGGTGGCACAGTAAATGGAGCACCACTCCTGGAGTCAGGAGGACCTGAGTTCAGATCTGGCCTCAGACACTTAACACTTATTAGTTGTGTGACCTTGGGCAAGTCACTTAACCCCAGTTACCCTTCCAAAAAATAAAAAAAGAAAGAAAGAATATGCTATATTTAAGTAACAGTGACAAAGGGAATTTTTTTTTTTTTACAAAGCGTTACTATTACTCTGTGGAAATCTTATTTAGTCATTTTCAGAATATTAAAAGAGTGTGCAAACCGATGAAAGTAGGAAGTCTTAGAATTAATCTTCAATTTTCTACTCTTGTTTCTACTATTTTGTCTATGCTGAAGACCTAGATGAGATGTTGAGTAATGCCATAAATGAATAAGTTTCTGCAATGTGAAGTTTTAAATAAAACTGTCTTTCTAATATAAGGTTGGGGGTCAAAACCACACCACCCTCAACTTAGCCTTCATACCTTAATTAGGTAAGAATATATGTCCACCAATCACTCAGAAACCTTACTGTTAAAAGACCTTTAAATGGGAACCTAGCTGTTCAGAGAGCCTTGACCTCCACCCGGGGATTGTCTATAAATCATTAACTGTGGAGAAGGGAAAGTAAGTCCCAGATATTGGAGCCAGTATAGCTCTCTGAAACATTCTGGAGGATGAACTGTCTGTGGGGTAGAGGGAGGAAAGAGACCTCCAGTTGGGTTTTAGTCAAGTCTATCCCTCCCTTTTCTTTTTGCCTGGAGAAAGAGGACCTGCAAACTTCATGGAGTCCAGAAGATTTTTTTATATCATGTCATGGAGGTGTACTGATTCATCTGGCTGAGGTGCCTGCATTGGGAGCCAAGGACAGATGGCTACAGATTCACTGTGGTTTGGGGGAACTCTTGGGTAGCCCATAAAGAAGAGAAAAAGACTTCCAGCAGAGAACTGTGATTTACCTCTTTCACATATGTACTAAGTCTGAAACCACTTTTTCCTGGATTCTGTTCATCCTTGTGGGAAACTGTCAAAGACTTTTAAAGGGATGTTTTTTATTCCCCAACATACCCTCTACTTCCCAATTGAGCCTACGACTTTTCCTTCTTGAATTTTTTATGGCATATCTTTAATCTTAGCTGACTTCCTTCTGCCTACTACCTAGTACATGCTCAGCTGCCTCCTTCCTCAGCTCAATCAGTATTTGTAAATTAAGTACAGTTGAATTTGAAAGGCAGATTTCATTAGGAGAGGAAAAAAAAAGCCAAATACGTTTCTAAAGCTGAAAACGAATAACTTTCAGACACCCTAGTATGCTAGATCATCTGAGCTATTTATTCCATTTTCTTTACACAGAGGAAAATTCTTATTCAAGATCTGACTTAAAGTTAGATAGGAAAAATAATCAATGAAAAAGCAAAATAACCTTTCATTAACTGTGACTTACGGGAATGCCAACATACTTGTGATGTTTTATTACAGGTCATAACCTATAATAATCTCTGCTCTCTTTTGGATGCAGTATCATTTACTTGTTGCCAATTTCTTATTGAATCCTTAAGATAGCACTACTCAATACATTTTCTTGTAAGCTTAGAGAGACCTTACAGATCACATAGTCTGATTGTACACGGCTGATTGATGAATACTTTGATGGGGAGGCAGCATAATATAGTGGTGTAGACATGGAAACTGAAGGAGCCTGTTTCAAATTCTATCTCTGACACTAAATATATGACCTTGGACATATCAGTTTCTCTGAGATTTAATTTCATTTGCAAAATTGATATAATTGTACTTTGTAGTACCAATTTCACTGGATTGTTGTGGGACTCAAATAAGATTATATGACAAATGCTCAGTAAACCTTTAGCGTTATTTAAATGTAAGCAATTGCTGGGCAGTTAAGTTTATTTCTCAATTATTATACATTAGTACTTTACAAATTAGGGGCCACTAGGTAGTGCAGTGGACAGAGTGCAGGGCCTGGAGTCAGGAAGACTAATCTTCCTGAGTTCAAATCTGGCCTCAGACACTTACTAGTTGTGTAACCCTGGGCAAGTCACCTAACCCTGTTTGCCTCAGTTTACTCATCTGTCAAATAAGCTGGAGAAGGAAATGACAAACCACTCCAGTATCTTTGCCAGGAAAATCCCAAAACAGAGTAATGAAGAGTTGGACAAGGCTGAGACAACTGACCAGCAACAACTTCACAAATTGTGTGGTTCTGTGAAGTGAAGGGAGTTTTCAGGTAAATTACAGGAGGACAACAGTCACTTAATAAAAATCCTTTGGCTAAGGTTGCTGGGTCATTTGAGTCATACTATTTTGAGATACTCAATGAAATGCCAAGCTGGATTTTCCTCTTTCTCTTTGCATTGAGATGAATACACGTTTTCCTTGACTTCTGATTATTTGTCACTCTGTGTTGTATTTATTATTCTCTGAGACACGCAGAGACCTAGAGACTGAAAAGAATAACCCAGCAGCCACCTTGCCTTGCTCATTCTATGGACGAAGTGCTCTGAAAAATCAAAGTGATCCGAGGAAATGGCAAACCCAATATTGAGGTGGGGGGAAGAGGAAAGAGCTGGTCTAGATTTGAGGATCATTTTTCTTCCATGCCACCCCCTTCATTTTACAGTGGCAGAGACTGATGGGGTGGTTCAGTTTGCCTTTATAGACTGAAACCTTTGTAAATTCCACTGGGGAAAAGCTGATCAATCACTTCACAGAAAGGGGAAAGGGGAAAAAATGTTTTCTCTTCCTAGTCTCTTATCAAACCAGCACCACATCCCTTCCCCTTCTCCCAAATACGCACACACACACAAACCCAAACACACACACTCAAGCTGTTTTCTCATAAATTCTTTTGATTGTACAAACATATAAGCTGGAAGATGTATAGATTATTGTGGAGCTTTTAAGTGGAATAATTGCCATGGACTATTACGATCTTGAAGCATAGAATCTTAGAGGTACCTACATGGTACAGGAGATAGATTAAGGGGCCTAGAGTCAGAAAGACCTGAGTTCAAATCCAGCCTCTGACATTTACTAGCTGTGTGACCCAGGGCAAGTCACGTAGTGTCTGTTTGCCTCTGTTTCCTCAACTGTACCTACCTCTCAGTGTTGTGCACTACAAATGAGGTATTTGTGAGGAGCTTAGCACAGTATCTGGCATATAATAGGCACTATATAAATGCTCATTCCCTTCCCCCATTAGGTATGGAAGGAAATCTCGAGCTTATCTAGTTCAGCATACTAACCAGTGAAGGAATCTCTAATAATAACATAATAGCTAGCATTTATATAGCACTTTACAAATATTATCTTGTTTGAGCCTCACAGCAACCCTGGAAAATAAGTGCCATTATTATTCTCATGTAATAGAAGGAAACTGAGGCAAATAGAGGGAAGTCAAGGCAATTGGGGTTAAGTGACTTGCCTAAGGTCACATAGCTAGTAAGTATCTGAGACCAAACTTAGACTTAGGTCTTGATTTCATATCCAGAGCTCTAGCTACTGTATTTTGGAGTTCATAGAATCATGGATCTGGAGCTAGAAGGGGCCTTAGAGATTACCTAATCTAACCTCATTACTTTACAGATAAGGAAAATGAAACCTAGTGATATGACTTGCTACAGATCAGAACCCAGATTTCATCCCAAGTCTTTTTGACTCCATGGGTAGTGGACAGAGTGCCAGGCCAGGAGTCAGGAAGAATCATCTTACTAAATTCATATCTGATCCCAGATACTTACTGAGTGTGTGACCCCGGGCAAGTCACTGAATCCTTTTTGCCTCAGTTTACTGATTTGTCAAATGAGCTGGAGAAAGAAATGGCAAACCATTTCTGTATCTTTGCTGAGAAAACCCCAAATAAGGTCATGAAGAGTCCAAAAGGGCTGAAAACAACTGAGCAACAATGACTTTTTGACTCCAAGTCCAGCATCTATACTATGAGTTAGCCAATTCCATTTAAGGACCACTCTAATTCTTATAGAACTTACAAAGAGATAATCAGAAATTTTCCTCAATTCGATGGGTTTCCCTTTTGAAGAGGTTATAAGGCTTGGACCTTTGTCAGAAAGAGAAACGTCCTGTGGGGAGCCTCCTACCCTGATATTGGGAGTAATTTCTGCATTTGAGCAAAGTGCGAATGGCAAGGGAGAAGAAAGTGGGATAAGTAGGCTCACCTGGGATGTAGGTATACAAAGCACTCCATGGCATATTACCAATATATATGCTTCCAAAAGTCCCCACTACCACCACTACCATGAGACCACTACCCTTGCCAAAGAGGAAAAGCAAGCAGAGAAAGAATCTTACTCAGTGACTGTCCTCTTGGTACCCTCTACATTTCCCATTCTAGGTCAGAACATCTCCCCACTCCTGTACCTCCTATGGCTCTCATTAAAACCTATAAGAAACAGCATTGTTAAGTCAAGCATTCTTCAGTTGTAGAGGTTGTGTTTATTTGTTTATTTTTCTGTTTTAGTCCAAGTGTGGTTTTACATTTATTATTATTAATTTTTATTTTTATTTTGGAGGGGGGAAGGCAAGGCAATTGGAGTAAAGTGACTTGCCCAAGGTCACACAGCTGGTGTCAAGTGTTTGAGGCTGGGTTTGGACTCAGGTCCTCCTGACTCCAGGGCCAGTGCTGTATTGACTGAGCCACCTAACTGCCCCTGTTATTAATTTTTAAATGGGCTAAAACGTTTAGTCTATGAGCATGGATCCTCTTTCTATTGTCTGACTTTTTAAATGTTCCTCATTGCTTCATGTCATATCTATATTGGATAAGCATCTCATCTAGGATTTCTTTCAACTCTGATTAAAACTTTGAAAAGAATAGGGGTGTTTTGGCACATCACTAGAAACCTTTCTCCAGAGCTCCCTTTGCCAGTGAAATTACAGGTATGGATTTAAAAATGCTTTCTAGTAATGCCTGATTCAATTTTTCTTATTATATTTGGCCAAGAAGAAATACTTTTCAGATATGGTCATCCAATTACCTATGAATAAGCTTAATTGTGTTCACCCGAACTATACTTACCTTTGTGTAAACTCTTGTGCCTTTGGCCCACATATATGACAGGTAGAATGATTCTAAATAACATCCATTTTATCCCCTCACACTCTCAAAATAGAACAAGGTGAAAAAAGATGGAAATAAGTCAATAATGAGGGAACACAGACACCCTAATATGCTGTCTTAGAGTTATGACTTGGTCCAACCATTCTGGAAAGTGATTTTAAATTATGCTCTAAAAGAAAAGCTCTAGGGGCAGCTAGGTGGTACAATGAATAGAGCACCAGCCCTGGAGTCAGGAGGACCTGAGTTTAAATCCAGCCTCAGACACTAGACACCTACTAGCTGTGTGACCTTGGGCAAGTCAACCCCAATTGCCTCCTCTTCTCCCTCAAAAAAAAGCACTAAAATGATCATAATCTTTGACCCAGAGGTCCTACTGCTAGGCGTATACCCCAAGAAAAGCCAAAGAGAGAAGGAAAGGTCCTATATACATAAAAATAATAATAGTAACACTTTTTCTAATAGCAAAGAATTAGAAACAAAGTAGATAACCAATAATTGGATAATGGTAACAAATTAAATTTCACAAATGTAGTTCATGATTTGCAGTTGAATTTCAATAGTATTGCATTATAAGAAACAAGTATTATTAGAGACATGAGAAAGTTTATATGAACTGATGCAGAATAAAGTAAGCAGAACCAGAAGAACTATATGCACAGAGACAATGATATTGTAATTGGGGAAAAAATAAAACTAGAAGTTGTGTAATTAAAATGGATAAACTTGCCCCCAAAACAGGTAAGAAAATGTACCTCTCTCCCTTCTTTGCAAAGGCAAGGAACACAAGATAAGGTGTATATTTTGTATATACTGTCAGATTTGGTTTATGTGTTAGCTGGTTTTACTAAACTGCTTTGTTTCCTTTTAATTTTTTATTTTTATTTTCCCCCAAATGATGGTTCAATGGGAAGGGCATGGTAAGAGAAACAGTATAATTCAGAAATGAAGGGGATATAAAAACAAAAGATATCAATAAAAATATAATTCTTAAAAATACCCACTTTACTTTCTTAGTTTATTTTCTGGGCCTCCTAAGGGAAAAGAAAAACCAGTCTCTAATAGGCCTCATTTTGATATTTTGAGTGATTAATGATTTCATCAGTGAGGGTATTCTTTTCATTGATACAAACCAACTTTCCTTTGCCTTCTCATGTTGTCCCTGTAGGTTCATAAAGACGGAATGGAAGGTGCTGACTCTGAGACAAGGAATGAGGAGGAAGGAGTGAGGTGGGTGTTAGTACTTTAACTCCTTGTTGTTTGTCCTTTGTGGCAAGGACCAATGACATCATGATGGTGAAGTGTTGACATGGATATGATTTGGATTTAAGTGAGGCAGAATTAGGCAAAGTCAACAGTCTCAGTCTCTCCTCCAGGGTCATCAGAGTCCAATGGCAAGACAAAAGTCAAGACAATTGGTAATGGCCCAGGATACAGTGTGTGACCTTAGCCTTTTAAAAATTAAGGTCTTTCCAGGTCTCAGTTTGTCTGAGGCAATGCCCATTCAATGACTAAGTGCTAGGTAAAAACTGAGACAAAAGATGGCCTAGTTTACCATCACAAAAGGATCAGTCTGGGAGGGGGAGACCCTTGGAGTTTCTGGCCAGAACAGAAAATAATTACTTTTTACAACTCATCCAGGAAGTACAGATGGATGAGGAGGGTGGTCCTTTTGTGTATTAGACAGGGCTTTGGGCCTGAGGGTGGGAGGAACAAAAGAGCTAGAAATGTGTGAACAATCCTGAGGCTTACTGGCCTTTTCTAAAACAGCTGTAACAAGGAAGGAGTTGGGGTAGTAGCAGCTGCCAGCAGAATGTGGTATCTTTTTAGGCAACAGATGTTGGCTGGAGCATCAAAAGGCAAAGAGTTTCTAGACAAAGGTAGAAGTTCTGATTCAAGCTGGCAACTCTATGAGGTGGAACCAAAGAATAATGAGGTACAAAGCCCCAGTGTGGCCTGTGCTGTTGGGGAATAATGGGTAGATTGCTGGCATAGCTTACCACATCTGTCCCCTTCCAGTGCCTTCTGAAGATTGTTCTAGGTCTCAGAACAATTTGTAGGGCTTGGCCCTGGTCACTAAGAAATCAACAGAATTTGGAGACTCTAATGGAAAAGAATGGGTGTGTTTCCCTCTGCTTTAATATGACTCAGTGGGAAGTACTGACCCCATGAGGAAAAACATATGTCAATGAGATTTATAATGAGAAGTCCTTGAGATGAGCCTGTTCCATGTGACATCAGGGCTTTGGTAATGAGCCCCATTATGCTCCATAGAAGATCTGTCTAGCACGCTAGAAGCCTTTCTCTTGTTCCTTCTGTATTTGGAAGGCCAATGGTACTACTTGAGTTGCTCATCTGTTGGCTCTTACTTTTGCTATGTGACCTGCCATTCACCTTTTCTGATCATGCATACCTTTGAAAATTCCTTTCATTCTACTTCCTGAAGAGAACTTGATTTGAGTGACTGTTTATGCCCACCATGCATTCATTCCTCCACTGTCCTTTGAGTTGCTTGTAGATGTAATTTGTCTGGGTTGTGCACCATGATTCAAGGCTATACAGCTTTGTCAGGAGAATACTGGTGTTAAAGAGATGAGCTCTTGTTGTAGTGAACAGTCTGGCATCAATGAAGACACTGTGAAGTTTCCTAAGTGTCATCCATTCCAACCTCCTCTTTTTACTCCTATCTGGCTCAGGCCTAGTGCCAGTGCTCTGCCCAAAGGGAATGTAAATTTTAATCTCTGAAACTTTTTTTGTTTTGTTTCAGTTTTTTCTCTCAAAGCTTGTCCTTAACCCCAAATCCCTCTGATCCCAGACCAAGCCCTACTTGGTGACTGTTTGGGCCCTGATAGGCTCAGAATGAATGTAAATAACAATCATTTCTGTTTTGGGCATAAACCCTTGAAGGTCTTCCCTTCCCAGATCTATTTTTTTTAAAGAGGTCTTTCTTTTCCTCAGTTTTTAAGAGCCTTAATCACTGAATGGACACAGCCTTAGACAAACTGAGACCTTAGCTTGGAAAGGCCAAGGACCTCTGCTACATCCTGGACCATCTCCAGTTGTCCTGATCCATATGGATCCAGATGACTCTGGAGGAGAAAGTGAGGCTGGTGACTTTGCACAGCCCTCCCTCACTTAAATCCAATTCACTTGTATGTCATGGTATCACCTCCCTGATGTCACGAGACAACAAAGGACAAACAGCATCAGTAAGTCCCAGGCCTGTTATTATCCACAATGGTGTCCCAGCTATAGCTGTCAAAGGACTACTTCGACAGGTTAGCTCTCTAGTCTATGAAACAAATACAGGCCCTACATTCCCTAAGTTAATGATAATTACAGTGATAACTTCATATACTCTATACAATTCATATGGATTGTTTCCTTTGATCCTAAGGACAACCTTGTGAGGTAGATAGTACAGAATTATTTTAATGATATACCATTTTGCAGATAAGGGAGCTGAGACTGGATAGATTAAGTGACTCACCCGAAGTTACATAGTTTAATAAGTGTCACAGCCAGGCTCAAACCCATGTCTTAAGATGGCAAGTCTAGTATTCTTTCATTTTCTCATCTTACCCCTCTTTTCTTGGGATCTGAGTATTTCATAACACAAGGAGGAAGAACAGCATTGCCTTTTAAGTGTTTAGAAAAACTTGCAGTAGGTGACTGAAAGTTTCCAAGCAAGGAATTTCTCTACAACCCTGAATATTTGTGAGGTTTTTAAAATAGAAGATATGTTCCTTGCTTGAACCAATTCCCATGTTAAATGCCTGCCTTCATCATTCATTTTTATTATCCAGAATAAACACAGACTGGTTCAATGAAGGCCATTTTATAGCATACAATAAAACTGATTCATTACTCATTTTCCTCTTATTATCTTTCAATTGGTATAGCTTTTGATACTGCTTAAAGTGGACATTAGGCCCCAGTAGCCAATACATTGCAGTAATACAATTGATGCTAACACTTACCCTCAAGCACATAGACAAGAGAACTTTTCTCTCTCTACCTAATCCCTTGGTATGTTCAGCTTTTCATCATGTTTATTATAATTTCATATCATTATGTTTCACATTTTTCACAGAAAGTTTTCTGTCTCCACCATATGATACCTCCCTGTTTGTAATGGCCATAGGCTCATTTGGATGGCCTAATTGCCTTTCCATTAAACACACACACACACACACACACACACACACACACACACACACACACACACTCACCACATCACTATCATAATTAAATATAATTTCCTTAGGGATAAGGCAACAACTACCAGAAAAAATTAAGCCCAAGATTCAATTACAATGGGGTAAGGTGAGTGTAGGTAATACAATTTTGGTTGATCATCAAGTGGTGATTTTACAGTCCAAATAGAGATAACAGTCTCAAATTGAGGCACAGCATCTATCCTGTGCTTACTGACTTCTCTTCACGCTACTTGTATCTTTCACTAGGCTCACAGCAATGGCACTTTGATATTTGAAGCAAAATAAATGGCTCACCATCCTCTAGATAGAAAAAAACTGCAAAGGGAAGGCCAGTTACATGGGGCTAAGTGTAGACAGCCTCTTTGTCCCTTGCCTGGCACAGAGTAGCGGCTTAATAAATGTTTGTTGATTGATTACTTGATTGATGACATAAGGGTAAATAACACTCCAAGTAGTTCAAATTTTCTCCCCGCTGTCTTTTACTCTGGGCCCCTGTCTGATTTGATATCCCCTTAATTTGTCTACTTGGGATGACATTTCTGTAGTATTTGTGCAAGTAGCCCAGATTTGTTCGGCCTGCCTTCCTTAAGCCTCCAGGGGGCTTACAGTGTTACAGTATTATTGTCAGTTGTCTTTTGTTCTCAAAGAGGACCATGACATCAGGGAGGTGATGCCATGACATGCGAGTGAATTGGATTTAAGTGAGGGAGGGCTGTGCTAAGTCACAAGTCTCACTTTCTCCTCCAGTCATCTGGGTCCAGTGGTGAGATATAGGTCAGGACGACTAGAGATGCAGTGGGAGACCTTGGCCTTTTTAAGCTAAGGTCTTTAGCAGGTCTCAGTTTGACTGAGGCAATGCCCTTTCAGTGATTAAGGCTAGGAAAGAAATGAGGCAAAGAATGGCCTCTTTACCTAGTCAAAAAAAAAATCAATCTGGGAGGGAAAGACCCTCAGAGTTGCTGGCCAAAACAGAAACAATTGCTATTTACATTCACTCTGGGTCGATTCTTTTCTTTTTCTCTTTTATATCATTAACTATCTATCAAGGGAATGAAATGTCTGGGTTTCTCATGGGGTGGTATTCTACTCGTACCACTAGGCCAACAAACTCCTGAGTGTCTCTCTGGTGTATGAATGGGATATATTTCATAAAAGTCGTTGCATGCCCACTGGTCAACAGAGGATGTTCAGTGTGCGGATGCCTGGACTGCTCCCCTTACCACCAGCCCATTGTATCAGCGATCATGTGGCACTATGTAGTGGAGTTCAGCCTTCTCATCAGTCAGATTCAGAATTAATATAGGAGATGAGATGACCTAGTTTTCAAAATATGGAAGTAAAATATATGTTCTGTACACAACTCATGAATCCCTAGTACATATAGACTATACTTTTTTAGGTTTCCAGATTCAGAGACTTACTTTACTGTGACCACTTAGTTCACAGCCCAAAATAAGAAGATTAAAAACTCCCACATGGAGTCATCTATTTCCAGTCATCTCTAAAACTTCCCTGGACTTCCCCCCTAGACCTTTGGGGTTAGCTAGGTGGATTCTTGTTGCAATTTATGGAAATAAGTAATTTATTTTGCATTGGTCTTCCTCTCAAATCATCCACTCCAGTAGGATTTTAAAATAGCTACTAGCATTTAGGTGGCACAGTGGAGAGAGTGCTGCTCCTGGAGTCAGGAAGACTCATCTTGAGTTCAAATCTGGCCTCAGATACTTCCTAGCTGTGTGACCCTGGGCAAGTCACCTAACCCTGTTGGCTTCAGTTTCCTCATCTGTAAAATGAACTGGAGAAGGAAACAACAAACTACTCTAGTATCTCTGCCAAGAAAACCCGAAAATGAGGTCACAAAGAGTTGGATATGACTGAAACAACTGAACTGCAAAAGTTCTATATACATACATATACGTATGTATGTATATAGACTATTGACTGAGTGAGAATGAAAGAATGCCCAGATGGGAGATAATTTTGATTGTCCTAATGAGGAGGGCAGGGCATACATAGGTTATGCAAAAGGCACATCATAAGAGGGAGATTGGGATGTGAAGGGGTGAAGTTAGGATGCTTTTTATTAAAGGGATTTGTTCTGTGAAGTCTGGATTCAGTCAAAAGGCCACCCCTGAGGACCTAGAGGGCCACATGTGGCCTCGAGGTCGAAGGCTCCCCAACCCTGAATTAGGGGAAAACCCAATAGGTCAATATTTTTCCCCATTAGGCACAGCGTGAAGAGGGGGTTGTAGCATGTAGGTTGATTCCTCCTCTATCCTATTTAGAGGTTTGCTGATTGCATGTATATACTAGCTGAGATCCCTTTTGAGGGGTAAGTGATCATCCTGTTCTGGATCAGGATCAGAAGCTAAAATGCCCCTCTCTCTGTCTCTGTCTCCCTCTGTCTCTGTCTCTGTCTCTGTCTCTGTCTCTCTGTCTCTATCTCTCTCTGTCTCTCTCCCCTTTTCTCTCCCTGCCCCTCCCTTCTCTCTCTCTTTCTTGTGCCAGGCCTATGGATAAGCAATAACTCAAAGAGATCAGACAAGTGGGGACAGGTTACACTGCTTTGTGTGTGGGGGAATAATCACATTAGAATTAGATTCAAAAGATGAAAGTCCTCCTCTTCTCCTCACTATACATGTGACCATGAGAAAATCACTTAAACTCACAGGGCCTCTGTTTCTACAAATGAGGGAGTTGGCCTAGATCAGGAGTGGGGAACCTGCGGCCTTAAGGCCACATGTGGCCTTCTACATCCTTATTTAAATTCCTCATTTAAATCCTTTGACTGAATCTGAATTTTACAGAACAAATCCTTAAGGTCACAGGTTCCTCACCCCTGGCCTAGATGATCTCCAAAGTCCTTCCCTGTTTAAATTTTCTGATGGTTGGCTAGAGGACCTCGGATGTCATCATCAATTTTTTGGTCACTTCCTGCTATGGTTCACTGATATTGCACACTAAGAAAACCTCAGACATTCCAGACTAGTTTTACCTTATTGTTCAGTGATTTTCTTTAATCATTGCAAGCCTAATTTGAGCCCTGGAGGAGACCCAGCTTCTCCTCAGTAGCCCTTGGACCAAACAGGCTGGGCCAAGGTGCAAGTGCCATAGGAAAGTGGGGGAAAAAAAGGAATTTCAGCATTTAATTTCAATAATGCTTTACTCCAATGCAGGTTAGCAGATTAGGAAGCAGGAGGAGGAAACAGTTTCATCAATATTTCTATCTCCTTACCTTCCTGTAGTGCTGCCCACAGGGCACTCAGAATCTGAGCACATAGTGTGTATACACACAAAGACATATGTGTGTATGTATGTATGTATGTGTGTATATGTGTATGTATGTATATATACCAGGTCCTTCTCTCCATTACCTACACACATGTACCCTAATAGTCACACATATATGCATGTGATCATGTACATGTATGGAATGAAGAGAAGATGTTATTTCTCCAGCACTAGGGAAACTCTAGTGTGGGAAATCCTCTCAACACTCGTAATCTAGGAATAAGGGGATAAATCTTAGGAAGTATATACACATTCACGTATATATTCACATACATGTGAACATATACACATATGTACATATACATATATTTGTGCATATACATATATATGCATTCTTTTGTAAAAACTAATTGGTACTGAGGCGCTCTCAATAGACATTAGGGAGCTGATGGAAGAGTTGCTTCCTTGTCTAGCACGGCTTGATTCTTGCTGGGTTGGGTCAAGCAGATGAGAAAAATGATCACTTCTCTCTTATATTAATAACCAATTATCCAATTAGGATTAAGGTTTTCCCTTTTTATTTCCTCATTCAAAGCCCAGTCTCTCAAGGATATTTCTGACCTTGCCCAAAAATTTACCCCACCCAGACCATCTTCTTTAGGTGGAATTCTTACCTCACCATTGTTCATTTATATAGATTGCCCGAGGCAAGGTGAGGTAGTCAGACTTGAGATGAGTTTCTCTCTGTCCATGAGTGACATAATCAAAGTCACATTCCCCAGCTCCTCAAAGAATAAGCCCACCTCTCATTATAATATTCATTATCTCATTAATTGAACCAATCAGAATTGAGTTCCATCTGTCAGGAACACCCACTGTTCCAAGGGCATATAAGCCTTGATTAGCCTCCATGATTCATTTGGTTTACAAGAGAAAGCTAAATGACCATCCTTTTATTAATTATTCACTAGCCATAATTAATAAAATGATTGTTAATCACCCAGAAATTATGTCTCTCAGACTTTTCATATGTTAAACAGGTCAATCAGCTGCTAAGACTGGTTCTGATTGTCAGTGGGGCCTCTATGATGACCTTGATGGCTCTCCCAGTTGCCTAGACATGTGTCTCAGGAAACTCGTTCACCTAAGATGAGGAAAAAAGAAACACAGGTGCCTGTGAACTTCTGGACTCATGGAGGCAGGATAGAAAGACAAAGCAGCTGAAGGGCTTACCCTTTTCCCCACATAGTCTCCTAGCTGTTCTAGCTTCTGGGACAAAGAACCAAGTGAGGAGTTTATCAGGTTGGGACTTGGTCATTAGTTGTTCCAGCTTTGAAGTCCAGTAGAAAATTCCAAAGCAGCACACACCAGTCCGTTAGTCCTTCCTAGCTGGACGGAGGCTCAGCAAATCTTCACATATCGTGATTGGGTCTGCCATGGTAATTTTCCAGCACCACTTTATAAAGTGGTGTAGGACAAGGGTGGGGAACTTTCAGCCTCAAGCATACATGTGGTACTCTAGGTCCTCAAGTGTGGCCCTTTGATGGAATCCAAACTTCACAGAACAAATCCCCTTAATAAAAGGATTTGTTCAGTAAAACTTAGACTCAGTCAAAGAGCTGTACCCAAGGACCTTGAAGGACACATGTGGCTTTGAGGCTGCAGGTTCCTCACCCCTGGTCTAGGAAGTCTTCACCATTGGGTTCCACCTACTGGGCAAGAGGAGTCTGGTTAACAGTGATCATGATACCCAGGATCTATGGAGTAACCTTACTAATGAATGGGGCAGTAACTGTCTTCAATAATTCACAGCATTGTATGAGAGTGTCAGGGTTTTAACTGATTTCTTTTCAGGGCTCTCCTAGCAACCTGGTACTATGATAAAACAAACACAACTAAATAAATCAACATAGATTGTCCTTTTCAATTCACAATTTGATTCTGCTTATATAATAACACATATTTGACATTTAGAAATTAAGCAAGGAATTTAAGATCTCAGTTGAAAAGAATTTTCTGAAACCAAAAGGTTTATATAAACTGAATGTAATAAAAATACAAAATAAAAGTTATTTTTATTGGTAAAGAAGGCTAAATTAGTTGAGAGGCTGTGTGTAAATGTTTTATAAGTTATATCAAAGATAATGGCAGGTTAGCATCTAGGTTGGGCAGGGAGGTAGTGCAGTAGATAAAGTGCTGGGGGTGGAGTTAGGAAGTTGTTGAACATGAGTTCAAATGTGAACTCAGACACTAACTAGCTGTGTGCCCCTGGGCAAGTCATTTAGCCCTGTTTGCTTCAGTTTCCTCATCTGTAAAATGAACTAGAGAAAGCAATGGCAAACCACTTCAGTATCTTTGCCAAGAAAACCCCAGATGGGGTCACAGAGAGCTGGACACAACTGAAATGACTGAACAGCAGCAAAAGCATCTAGGTTAAGATGAACATTTAAAAGCATAGAGTGTGGACTATATGTAATTGCATACTTGGACATAGCAGGCCTACACTTTGTGTACCCTATAGTCTAGAATTATTTTCACTATGTAAGAGGGACTTCAGAACTGAATGGCATTTTGGGCTTTATGGTTCAGTCCTGAGAATGATCTGAGACTTTGATAATCTTCAGGCAGAACTATGCAGGCTCAGAATTTCTGAAAGGCATATTATTTTTGAGGTAGAAGGGGAGGAGACCTCAAGAATTAAGCAGTAACAGCAACAGTGGGGGGAAATCTCCCTGGCCCTGCCCAGGACTTATTGAGGTGAACCAAAAAGAATCATCAGTCTGCCTAGTAGGTAGAAGGAAAATCTGAAAGAGGAAAATGAAAGGACATATGGAAACGAGGACTGAACTACTGCAGGGAAGGCAGTTATTACGAAGGGAACACATCCCTACAAGTATGCAAGGAAAAGAAGACTTTCAAGGGATCAATTGTACCTATCTCTTTGGGGATTTTGTGAAATTCTGGGAAAAAAAAGGCCTATTCTTTGGCAATCTATTTAGTAACAGTAACTGTAATATAGTCTGCTAACTTTTTATCTACACATTTCCTTCTTCCTGAATTTTGCTTCAAACACAAAGAGGTGAGAAGGTTAGCTAAAGACAAACATAAATTTAAATTAAGCAGAGAACCAAACTTCTGCTTAAATGCCCAGAATTTTTCTAAGTGGAAGCTTTAGGTTAATGTGATTATATTCCTAACTTTTCATCTGATATAAACTCCACAGAACAGAAAGGATAGGACAAAACGGACTTGAGGGTTCATTATATGGTCCTAAGATTAAAAATAAAGCAATCTATTTTAACATGGTATAGATGATTAAATCTTCAAAGATAAAGATCTTTAGAGTAGCTACCAGTCAACTGAACCCTCTGCAGTGACACCCATAATCATCATGACTGTTACAACAAAATTAAATGGAGTATGCTTTAGAAATAATTCACTCTGCTACTACAGATTTGGATACAGATTTAATGTACATGGGGAAATTAGTAAATTGTGCATACCCTTGACAAATCAAGAGAAAAAGGATCTATATATACAAAAAGAAATTGTAGTGATAAAGAACTAGAAACTAAAAGAATGCCCATCAATTGAGGCATAGTTGAACAAAGTATGGTATATGATTTTTAATGGAATACTATTGTGCTATAAGAAATTATGAAGGGGATAGCTCAGAGAAAATTCAGGAGATTTGTATGAACTGATGAAATAAGTGAATAGAAATGGGAACAATGCTAACAATAATATTGTAAAGACAAATGACTTTGAAAGACTTAAGAATGCTGATTAACATAATGACTGACCATAATTTCAGTGGACCAATGATGAACCCCACAACCCACCTTCTGGAAGAGAAGTGATAGACTCACAGTGAAGGATGAGACTTTTTTTTTACATGGACAATGTGGGAATTTATTTTGCTTGCCCATGCATATGTATGATAAGGATTTTGTTTCTCCTTTTGTTATTTACATTTTTGATCATTAAAAATCAATTAAACATCAAAAGACAAAAGAAATCATATCTATGAATGTATTTATCCTGTTTTAGAGGGCAGTAAAACTGAAGGACAGAGAGCTTTCAGATAGTACAAAATATATAGTGGTTAAATACTGTACAATATTATGAGCAGTATTACAGTACCAGTGCATTAGTGTATCTTTATTAATAAGATAATTTATTAGGTCCTCTATCAACCCATGGAGCTTCATTAGTCCTTTAGACATCATCCTTGACTATAAAATGGATAAAGACAAGTAGAAACAACACAAATGCGCATGTGTAAGTAGGATACACAGACATGTATGATGGTACTAAAATTGTACAAATATAGCAGTCCACCAACAATGTGTACAGCCCTAGTGACACTGTTTCTCTTGTGCACTTATTATATAATATTATAAATTAAAGTTTAAGTCCTTTTTCCCCTTTCCCACAAATCCCTTGAAGGCTGTATATGATTCAAATTTTGTACTCTCTCAGTTTCTAGCAGAATGCTCAGAAACAGAGAGCATACTTAAATAAGGTTTGTCAAGTGAATATTGGATATTAACAAATTAGAGATGTTTACTCAATGATAAATAGATGATGTTCAATGATCAAAATATAAACTCTATATAGTATCCAGCATAAGGATAAAATACCATTACTTTCTCCCAAATGGATACATATAAGTTAGTGACAATTTCTCATCTCCTAGTCTTTTTTCCTCTTTCCCTTCTCATTGGGACAGTTCTCTTCATAAAAGGTTTAGATTACCTTTTCCTTTTATATGTGGGAAAAGCAGTTAGCATCATGGAGTAACACATTACTTATTAAATGTTTGCTGTTGTTGAAAAGTGTGTTCTCATGAAAAGTACCTTTAAAGCAGAGAAAGAGGGGCAGCTAGGTGGTGCAGTGAATAGAGCACTGGCCCTGGAGTCAGGAGGGCCTGAGTTCAAATCTGACCTCAGACACTTAACACTTACCAGTTGTGTGACCTTGGGCAAGTCATTTAACCCCAATTTCCCCGCCTTCCCCCATCCAAAAAGAAAAAAAAAGTGGAGAAAGAAGGAAAGGAATGGGCATGCTGAGTTAAGTGGGACCAAGCACACCTTGGGTTACATAATGACTTCACCTTAGAATAAACTGGTACATCTCTTTCTCTTGAGCATGTGTACCAAATAAGGACACCAGCTGCAATGGAGAATACAAAGAAGGAAGAATAGAGAATATGAGAAGATATCCACAAAGATGGAGAATATGAGAAGAAATAGCCTCTCTTTAGAGATGCAAAGCAAGTTTTTTCCATGCAATCCAGGGTAGGAGAAACAAAATTTCTCCCAACTTTCAAACACACACACACACACACTACAGAGATGTCATGGTTTATCATGCAGATGTAAGCAAAATACTATGTAGCGGCTAGCCAGTACCTTTTAATAATGTATTTTATGCCTAACTCAGCAAGGGAACAGTGTCGAGTGCATCAATTTCTCTTTCTGACACTCCCACTTAAAGGAGACCGTGGAAAATAGGTCAATAGATTTTTTTTCCCTGAGTGTAAATGGAATGTGAAAACAAGGCTGGACTGTTATGAAGGAAAATGAAGATTTAAAAACTGAAAGGTGTGTGTGTGTGTGTGTGTGTGTGTGTGTGTGTGTGTGTGTGTGTGTGTGGACTGAGGTTTTAGAATTGCATGTTAGTTTGAAAATTGATCTTATTCTTTTATGGAAACATTTATGAGTGATTTCTAACAATGCACAAATGAACTTGGAGTATACAAATCCATCTTTGTGTTTTCATAAAATTACTTCTGTCAGGTCAGCAGAGAAAAATCCAGCAAGCTATTCCCATTCAGTGTTGGCTTTCTCTGCTTTAAACACAAATGTTTTCCAGTTCTCTTTACTTGCTTCACTTGTGAAGAACTATTTGCTATCTATTGAATATTTCTCTTTTTGTTTATTCTAATGTAGTAAACCTCTCTCTTGAATTCTGGCTTAACATAATATTAAATAGTCAGTAACACCATCAAGTATTTTGCCAGCAGGAATGACTCGTTTGCTTAATCTCACTTTTTAAAACACAGTCATTTAAAAAAAAAAGGCATTTCATACAGTACTTATTTTGACAGCGGCAGGAAGCTCCATTGTTAATCAGAAGCACATTAAATCAGACAGACATATATAAAGGCAATGGCCAAGATTTGTCAGCTGTAAAAACGTTTTAGAGTAAGAAAATCATATAGCAACCCCATAAATGTAATCTATCAGACAGACCAAACTCAATTGTATCCAAGTGGCAAAACCACAAAATAAATGCCCAATTTCATTTTAATATAATTTTTTTTTGCAGAATAAGATTTTGTAAATTAAATGCCAATGATAAAAATGAATGTTAGAAATTAATAATAGAGTCAGTAGACTGAGATTCATTCTCTTATTCAACAAACATTGATTTAAGTGACTACTGTATGCTAGGTGCCAAGGAAGATACAAAGATAATTAGAATATAGTCCCTGCTCATAGAATTTACAGTCTAGCAGAAGGAACACATCACATTCATAAGCATGTGTTATTATATATGATGTTGTACAATAACAATCACATAAAAGAAAATACGATGAGAGGTACAAAGTACTTTGCAAAATCAGAGAGAGAAAAGCTCGTTTCTGACATGGAACGGCATAGACAGTATATTTTGATGTCAATAATGCATTCTATAGAGTATTTCACAAATCCTTATGAACAAGAAGGGGAAATGTGGGCTAGATAAGAATAACTGATTGATCAATAATACCTACTGTATGTTGATTATTGTAGAGATGTTAACAGGGAGGAGGCTTTATTCTTTGCCCCATAGAAAGATACAGATGGCATCTATATCAAATTTATGGATGAGACAAAGCTAGGAGGGGTGGCTAACAAGTACATGCTATAGTCAAGGTTCAAAAATATCTTACTGGTCTGAACATTGGGCTAAATCTAATAGAGTGGAAATTTACTGACCTTGTCAGAGTCGATGAACTCATGGAGCAGAAGAAGAAATGTATTTTTGGACCAAGTATGGATTTATTTTGCTTAATTATGCTTATTTTTTTTTAACAAGGGTTGAGTCTGGGTCTTACATTTTAATGAATTTGAAATGTCCTAAGGAAGACAGCCAGGTTGGTGCAGGCAGATAAGAACAACTCCAACAACAATGATGGTGATAACTAACATTTATATAGTGCCTACTTTGTGCCAGGCACTGTGCTTTACAAATGCTTTACATATACTGTCTCATTTGATCCTCACTACAACCTTGTGAGATAGGTTCTATTATTATCCCCATTTAACAGGCAGAAATCCTGAGGCAAACCGAGGTTAAATCACTTGGGGGTCACATAGCTAATGTCTGAGGCCTGGGGGTCACGTAGCTAATGTCTGAGGCCAGATTTGAATTCAGATTTGCTTTTTTTCCCTCCACTTAATAGTATTTTACTTTTTCCAATTACATGTAAAGATAGGTTTCAACATTCACTTTGATAAGATTGTGAGTTTCAAATTTTTTCGCCCTCCGCCCAAGATGGCAAGCAATCAGATATGATACATGTACAATTATAGTAAACATTGCCACATTAGTCATGTTATAAAAGAAGAATCAGAACAAAAGGAGAAAACCACGAGAAAGAAAAAGAAAAAAAACAAAAAAGAGAAAAAATAGGATGCTTCAATCTGTATTCAGATTCCATAGTTCTTTCTCTGGATGTGGATGGCATTTTCCGTCATGGGTCTTTTGGAACTGTCTTAGATCATTGTATTCTGAGAAAAGCTAAGTCTATCAAAGTTGATCATCACACAATGTTGCTGTTACTGTGTACAATGTTGCACAATGTTTTCCTGGTTCTCCTCACTTCACTCAGCATCAGTTCATGTGAGTCTTTCCAGGTTTTTCTGAAGTCCACCTGCTCATCCTTTCTTATAGCACAATAGTATTCCATTACATTCATATACTACAACTTGTTCAGTCATTCTGCATTTGAGGGGCATCCCATCATTTTCCAATTCTTTGATACCACAAAGAGTTGCTAAAAATATTTTTGTACATGTTGAGTCCTTTTCTATTTTTTTATGATCTCTTTGGGATACAAACTCAGTAGTGGTATTGCTGGATCAAAGGGTTTGCACAGTTTTATAGCCCTTTGGGCAGAGTTCCAAATTGCTCTCGAGAATGGTTGGATTGAACTCAGATTTTCTTGACTCTGAGCCTGATCCTCCACCATCTAACTGCCCTGATGTTGTATGAAGAACAATTAAAGGAATAGAAGATGTTTAGCCTAGATAGGAGAAGACTTAGGAAATCACATTTTCAAGATCTGTCATCTGCTTAAAATGTTAGATTTGTTCTATGAGGTTTCAGGAGACAGTGCTAGGACCAATGAGCAGAAGTTACAGGGTGAAAGATTGCTGTTGTTCATCCTTCCTTCTTAAAGAGAACCAGTGATATCAGGAGGGTGATGTCTGGACTTTGCAAGTGAATTGGATTTAAGTGAAGCAGAGTTCATCAGCCTCAAAGTCATCATCCTCACTCTCTCCTCCAGTCATTAAATTCCAGTGGCAAGACACAGGTCAGGATGACTGGTAATGGCCCAGGATGCAGTGGGAGACCTTAGATTTTTTTAAGCCAAGTTCTTTCCAAGGTCTCAGTTTGTCTGAGGCAATATCCATTCAGTAGTTAAGGTTAGATAAGAACTGAGGTAAAAGATGGTCTACTTTGCCTTCACAAAAGAATCAATCAGGGAAGGGAAGACTCTCAGAGTTTCTGGTCAGAAGAGAAACAATAGCTACTTACACTCACTCTGAGTCATCAAAACCCATATGATGAGCAATTGAGGCTTAGGCTAGGGCCTCAGGTGAATGATTACAGCTCAAAATAAGGAAGTATTGTCTAACAATGTTGTACCAAAAATGGAATGGTCTGTCTTACAAGATACTGTGTTTTCTCCCACTGTAAATATTTGGAAGCTTGAATACAAACACTTCTAAAGGGTTTCTATATAGCCTGAGTTGTTGAACTAGATGACCTATATAATTGTTGTTAAACCTAAAATTCTATAAATCTCTAAGGGTATGGAAAATATTTTTAAAAACAAACATGGATTCTATATAACTGAAAGTACTTGGATGATTTATTTTGATAGCTTAGTTTTAATGATTTAATATAATACTTTGTAGTAGATAGTAAATACCCTGCTTAGTGTGTTTGCACTAATAATAGCTTATTATTATTACCAATATGATTTTAACTGTCTCTTTGGGCTATTAAATCTTTGTTAAGAATAAATTATTTCTCAAGCTTAGGTATCAATGAAATGAGAATTACAGAGAATCTATGATCTGATCTGGTTGTTTCGACATCAGTATTTATCTAATGTTTAGAGTATAATCAGTTTCTGAATAGGACCTTGTGAGGCCCATCACTACTAGATAATATAAGCTCTGCTATTAATTTATCACCCAAGTTAAACAAGTCATTTAGTTTCTTTACCTCGATTTCCCATGCATGAAATAGGCAATTTCTTGTTAAGCTAAAGAAGAATTTTGAGGTCTCTTTATGAAAGGGATCTCTATCTAAGTGGGGAAATTGTATTTATTAGAGGGGAAAGTTGTTGATTTTAAATATTGAGGAAGCTCTTGAAGAATAAAGAAACAATGCCACAGGCTCAGTATTGCCTCTTGAATATCTCAAGAAAGATATACACAGATAAATGATATATGACACAAATAAAAGATATATGACAATGGTAAAAGATATATTAAACAGTTTGACAAAATCTTCAAGGAATTTAGGATTAGCAGCAGGGTTATTTCTACAAAATGTTTTAGAAATTCTAAATTAAACGATTTCAAAGACCCTGAATGAAATGAAAAGATTCATTAATGCAGCCTAAAATCTAAGAGTCTAGGTAATCTCTCAGAAATGTAAATAAAAAAGTTACCTTTTGGGGACAGGTCTATATAATCATGTTCGCTGCCTAATTAAGGTAACCAATCTTGCATCCCACCCACCCCCATTAACCCTGAATATCCTAAATAATTGAGAAAAATATACTGTTGTTGCTGTTGTTGGAAGGGGTGACAGTTGGGAGTCTATATGAAATATTTCCATCCACCCATTTCACCTTTTCCTTTATAGGTGAAGTTTCCCTTTTTTGTGTCCCCAAAGGACTAGATATAGGGTCATTTTTTTTCCTCTTCAAAATCCAGGCAATTAGTCTCATAGGCTCCCTCTTGTCCTTTCTTCCAGATATTTTGGGGAGCTGATTATGCCAAATATTCATAGAATTAAGTAAGTTGGGATAATAAAAGTCAGTTTATCTTTATCTGGAGACCAAATCCATTATAAATAGCACAAACATTAAATAAACAAGGTTTAAAAAGAGCAGGGAACTCCAAATGGGAAGCTGGTTCTTTAGGTAGCAATATATAGGGAGGAAGGGGAAATGAAAAGTGGATAAATTTAGCAGATCTCAACAGCCATACAGGCAGGCATATTCAGGCACACAGTTAAGTTCAGTACAGCTAGCTCACTCCTTAAGCAGGTCATTCAGCTAGGCATTCTCCAGTTGTACATGATAACCATCAGTCTTATAGTCACTCTGGGGGTAGCTGCAGTCTTGATTTGCAGTCAGGTCCCAGGACACACAAGCATCAATATCTCCATACCCCTCTGTATGAGATGGAAGACTTTGGAGTCTGAGTCTGAGATCAGAAAAGTTCTTTATTCTTTTTCATGAGAAAGGGCCCTGGCCCTGTCGCTCAAGTGGCGTCTGCCAGGGAGAGCAACATGTGGAAGCAAGTCCATGGTGATATACCCCTAATGCAGAAACCCCAACCCCCAACTGGCCTTCACTCCCATTGGTGTGGAGGTGGGCAATCTAAGCACGGGAGTCTATCTCAGAGACCAAGAACACGGAAATATGTAGGTGTCCAACACAAGGCCAGGAAAGCAGTTTTGTCCTTATTTATCATATTTTGTGCTGGGGAGGCCCTGGGGAGGGTCTTCATTGCTCTAAATCCAAGATTCCTGTAAGATCAGGTAGGTGACTTCTATACTTGGGCCTAGAGGATGCTGAAGCCACTCTAAATTTGATGTTGCAGAATGGGGAAACTTCACTGCAAGTGATCCCTCACACCTCCACACCCTTCCTTGAAAAGCTCCAAAATGGCTGGCCTCTCTTCTTCTGCATGGCTCTTATTATGGAAGACCCTTGCATATCTTCTTCCATCTGGGAAAACTACATTTCCCAGCAGCTCCTAATGCCAATATAGGGTTTCATAGACCTGACTCAAGAAAATACCCAGACATTTTTGCAAACAATCCAAGCTATCTCCATAGAAAGATTCATATTTTTTCCAAGGACTTTTAGAATTAACATGCTTCACTTTGCCAAAATAGAAATGAGATAAAATAGAAAGTCACCAAGCAGAAACTTTTTCCCACAAAAAAGGTGACTAATAACTGTGAACCACTGGATGGATGATTTATGGTCTGGGATATCCACAAAGTCCTAGAATGACCTTGAGTCTATACTTATTTTTTCATCAGTACTAAGCTTTTTCGTGGTGCTAAGATTGAGATTTCTCAAAAACAGGTCACTTCAAAGAACAACATTACTTAGGAGAAAATCTTTGATGAGGAGCACACATTTTTTAAAAATCACATTTAGGAAGACTTGGTTGACTCAAGTGGCAAAAACTGGCACAACATTTTTTTTTCTTTCTCTCCTGCAAAGCAGGAACCATGAGGAAAAAAGAGAGATCTATAACATTATGAGATGTGCCTACAGGAAGGATTTCTGAGTCAAGAAATTTTCAGAGTCAAAAGATTTTCAGAGTCAAAAAATATTTATTAAGCACCTACTATGTACCAGGAACTGAGTTAAGCCAAAGTAAGAAGTAAAGCTCTTAGAATTTTATTTCAACCATATTCTTTTTCCTCTGGCATAATATAAACTAAGGGGGGTGGTGGTGGTGAATGTGCCCTGCTAATCACTATCAATCATTATTGTGTTTTATATGGAAATTTAAATGTTCCAGATATTCTAAGGTACCAATTATTAAGTGCTATTAAGAATTAGTATTAGGACCAAATATTATTAAATATGTTATAAGTGATGAACATGTCCCTTAGATGAAAATACAAGCGCTCCTTTTCTCTGAAAGAAAAAAAAAAAAGCTCCAATAAAGACCTATCTGATTTGAAACTGTTTGGAAATCAATTGAGAAATTAAAATGAGTGATAATCATAGTGTGTGTGGCTCAGACACTGCACTTAACATGCATATTTTTAGACAAGTATTACATTTTAAATATAGTAGTAATTATCATATCATGGGGAAGACAGCCTAAATTTTTTACATATGCACCTGAGGACTGGAGAAAAAAAATTATATTCAGAAAATGTTACTGTTACCAAGAAGATACATACTGCTTAAGAGAAAGTATTGATTTTTATGGAGAAGAGACATAAGAAACTAGGGAGACATAAACCAATTAAACTTGGTCCAGTATAGAAATGAATGTTATTCCCTCTCTCATCATTACCTATCATTATCATTGGATCAACTGGAATTATGCATAAGCCAGTGTTTTAGATGATATACAAACCCCTTACATACACACACAGATTATTTATATGTATACATGTATGCATGAATATACAATACACATATACATATGTACATACAAATCCCTTACATGTGTATATAAGGGATTTTTATGTACACATGTATATCTATTATAAATTATATGCATCTATATATAACATGTGTGCTGAATATACATACACACAAATCCCTTACATATATGTATGTTTATATAGTTAATTCTTTAAGATGAACCCATTGATTGATGACACTATTTGTTTTCCCTTTTCCTACTGAATTTTCCATTTTAAATTCAGTTTGTTCCTTCATTTCCTAATGACCCTAAGTAAGCCTCTCCTTCATTTTAACTTCTAAAGTATATTTATAGTCTATGCTGTTCTGCCTCTTTTGAATGCTGGGCATTCCCAACTTTTAATGAAGGCCACAAACATATAAAAGGCAAGTTTAGCCCACTTTAATTTGAGACTTACAGACCTCAGCATTTACACAATTACCTCATCCACTCTCCCCATGCCATATTTTTATGTTCTTCTAGTACCCAATTAACACCTCATTAAATCACAAACATGTAATATATTTCATTGCCAACTCTTACAATGCAACCCCCACCTGCAACTGAGAAAAATCTTAGTTTTCAGGTGAGGAAGGGTGGTTTAGAAGCTAGAGTAAGGGACTGAGTACCAATAAGTTCTTTTCACTGTTCTTGATATATAGAAAAACAATCAGAATTATCCAAGAATAGAAGACAGTGGGTTCCTAATTATTGGAAGTTTTCAAACAAAGCCTGGATGACCACCTGTGAAGTGTGTTGTATAGGGATTCCTTTTTTATTGTGGGGGGACCTCCCCCTCCATGAATTTATATAATAAATTCCCTAGGCAAAGCAGATTCAAGATACTTGGTGGGCCTGTATCCACTCAAAACCAGAACTCAAGAGCCCCCATTACATATATGTAACCTTGGCTGATGATTGGATTAGAGGGTGATAATGAGGAAAAGTCCAGGGTTGTGCTGTAACTGTGAATCTGGGTAGGATGATGGACTTAAAAAGAGGTATGGGGTTTAGGGGAAAGAGAAGATAATGAGTCCTATTATTGATAAAATAAGGGCTCCAAAGTCTAGGAAGGACAGAAAAATTTGTGGATTATGGACAGCATAGAATTAAGGTGGATAAGGATGAGAGAGTACCAGTGTTACTAGGCTCAGATGAGTTGTATCCCAGGGCACTTAACAGAACTACTTGATTTGATCATTGAGTCACTGTCAGTAATCTTTGAAAGATGAGGAATGGGAAATGTATCACAGGACTGGGAAAGAACAAATACCCCATTCTCCACAAATTGGAAGAGTGCAGAGCCTGTAAACTATAGACCAGTGAATGTGACTTCAAGTTCTATTAAAATTTTAGAACTTATTATATTAAAAGGATGATTTATGAATATCTGAAAAGGGAAGTAGTGATAACTGGCCAACACAGTTCATGAAGAATAACTCATTCTGGATCAACTTTATTGGTAGGGTTACTAGACCAAGGGATACTGTAGACATAATTTGCCTGGCTTTCAGCAAATCACTTGATCATGGCTCTCAGTATTTTGTGGACAAGCTGGAGATATACGGGCTAGATGATAAGTGTCAAACAAGCAGTTCATCTGACCTAATGAAGGAACCAGATTAAAATGTAATTGAGAAACATTTAACAAAATAAATAAAAATGCAATAGAACACAGATGATGTTGATATTTCATTGTCTAAGTCAATGTGGCCCGCAGGGATACTTATGTTTGATTTAGTGGGCCCTTCCTTCCTTTCTTTCTTTCTTCCTCAATCAAGGTTAAGTGACTTGCCAAGGGTAACAAAGCTAGTAAATATGTGAGGCCACATTTGAACTCAGATCCTCTTGATCCCAGGGCTAGTACTCTAACCACTTCACCACTTAACTACCCCTTAGTGGGCCCTTTCTATATTTCTCTAATACCACTGGGCTATGTGATAGCACAGTAACTGGGTTCCAAACTGACTATAACCTAAAAGTAGAAATCGAAAGTTCTGTGTCAAGTTGCAGAAAAATCTTTAGTGAAATAACCCAAGGATGCGTCCTTTGTGATATGCTATTTAACATTTGTAACAATGAGTTGGTTTGGAGTTATGGATGATATGCTTATCAAATTTTCAGATGGCACAAAACTGAGATAAATGGCTAACATATTGGATAAGAAGATCAAAAAATATCTCAACAGACAAGATGAATAACTGAATCTAATAAGAATTTTAATAGGGATAAAAACATAAAGTCTTACACTTGGGTCCAAAAGAGAAAGCAAATTCAAAAGCTTAGGATGGAGGTGTGACTAGATAACTAGATCTGGGAGGTTTTAGTGGAAAGGGAGTCATCAGTCCAAAAGATAGCCCCAAAGACTAGTGTAATAATAAGAAACATTGAAAGAAGCTTAGTGCCTAAAACTAGGAAAGTGATAACCTTATTATTCTCTGCTGGTCAGGCTGCATATGGATTGATACATTCATCATGTTAGGTCAGTAAGCTTGACACATCTTAGGAAGGTCATGAACAAGAAGATAGAGAACATTCAGATAAAAACCCAGATTAAAGAATTCTCAAGACTTGTATCAGCTGCTAAAAGTACAGCTGAAGGAACTGCTAGTGATTAGCTTACCAAAGTCTTTGAAAGGTGGTCTCATGAAAAAAGGGACTGACTGGGAAGGGCTGAACCAGGAACAGTAGGGAAGAGTGGCAGAAAGGCAAATTGATGCTTCCTGGGAAGGAAAAATTATCTTAAAGTTTTACAGAATCACGGAATTGAAAGTAAAAAGGGATCTTGGCGGTCATGTAGTACAACCCGTGCCATATGGGGTTGCAACCCACAGTTGAAGAAGTGCTGAAGGGGTTGGAAGTGGGAAAAGTTTAAGATGCCCTGCAGTAGAGGAATCCCTGCCATAATATACCTGATAACTTGTTGTCCAGCCTCTGCTTGAAGACCAGCAAGGCAGGGGTGGGGATGGGGAAGTACAGCATTTCTACAGACAGCCCTTATCTACTTTGGGTAGTTCTAATTTTTAATGTTTTTTCTGCCATTGAACTTAAATTTGCCTTTTTACAACTTCACCTCTGTAATGGCAAGCAAAGAAGTACTTAGCACTTTGTTTCAGTTACTTAAGTATTTAGCACCTTGTTTGAGCACCTTATGATTTGAAGGTGGGAGAAACTTGCTGATGAAACAGGAAGAGTGGGACAAGAAGGAGAACCACTATATATAAGGAGAAGCCCAAGCTGGGACAGAGCAGAACTGGTAGAAAGTATGGCTGTGGCACCAGAACTTTGTCTATCTGTGTTGATGTTACTTTGTCAGATCTGTCTACTGATAAGAGGACATTGCTGTTGTTACAGAAGCCTAGGACCTTACTGCTGGTTCAGAAACCCTGAAAGAGGACTTTCTTGCTGTCTGTTTACAGAAATCCTGAAGGAGGTCCTGGGACTTTACTGATGATTTGTGTTGCTTTCTCAGACAGAGACCCTGTCTTCTGGTCTGTGTTGACTGCACAAGCAGAAAGTGAATTGATGATAGTGCGGCAATGTGTGTGAATATTGTTGTAACTCTGATAAACTTGATGTGTATAGATATTGTTGTGGGTCTGTTAAGTTTTCTCTTCCCAGAAAAAGAGACTTCAAAGGACTTGAGCTGTATGGGTCACCAGGAGGTTCAAGCTGGAGCAGGAAGTAGAAAAGGAACTGAAACAGGAGCTGGGAGCTGCCTACCTATGAATTGAGGTGATGCCTGGGTAAATTCAGGCAAGGGCTGGACCCATGGAAGAGGAGCCATGGAATCTGGGAGCCAGCCTCCAGTCAAGATGAAAAGACCTCTCTGTTGGTACTTAGTACTGACTGAGAAGAGCATGATTTACTGTGGCTTAGGGGTGGGAGAATTTTGTACTTTGTACCTTACACCCCTTAAAGATGATTGAGTTAAGGATGATTGGAAACTAATCTCCAATCAAGAAGAAAGACTTTTTGACTGAGAAATTAAGACAATGTGATCTAGGGGTGGGAAAACTTTGACTTTTATACTTTGTGTCCCTTAAGGAGGATTGATCCTTAAGCATGATTGAGTTAAGGACTTATTGAATGATATCTTTTGTTTAAAACTATGTGACCACTTCAGTGAAAACTATGTAGCCACTTTAACGATAAGTTATGTTATATCATTGTGAGTGCTGTACTTTGGTTTCTGTGAGTATTTTGCATTAGTTTATTGCTGAATAAATAAAGAGTTCACTATACTATGTGATCAGGACCTTAGGGTTATTCACAGCAGCAGTCCTCTGGAGAGCTGCTTGTTCTTTGCTTTACAACCTCTTACTCCTGGTTCCGTTCTCCACAGCCTACAAATATTTTATCAAGCATCTACTGTGTGCCATGCATTGTGCTAAGTAAGTATTGGAGATACAAATAAAGGCAAAAAAAAGAAGCAAAAATGAAAAAGAAAAAGAAAAAAAGAGTCCTTGCTCTTAAGGATCTTATAGTCTAATGGGGGAAACAACATGAAAAGACCTATGTAGAAACAAGATATATACAGGACAAATTGAAGATAATCAAGAGAGGGAAGGTACTAGCATAAGAGGGATCAGAAAAGGATTCTTGTGGAAAGTAGAATTCTAGTTGAAAATTGAAGGAAGCAATGGAAGCCAAGAGATGATGATATGGAGGGATAGAATTCCAGACAACCAGTGAAAGTGCCTGTAGTCTAGAGATGGACTATCTTGTGTGAGGAGCAGCAACTAGGTCAGTGTCACTAGACTGAGGAGTATTGAGAAAATGCTGATGGGATGGTTTTATATTTGACCCTACAGGTGATAGGAAGTCACAAGAATTTATTGAACAGCTGGATTCTCACTTGGTCAGACTTGACCCTCTCCTCTAGGAGAATAAATTTGACAATGAGTAGACTATGATGAAGAGAGACCAACCATAAAACAAATGGCACAAATCTAGTTCGTTCTGTACATGACAACCCTCCAAACACCTTCCGGCATTGTATCATCTACAAATTTGATGAGTATATTCTCCAACACTTTATCTATGTCATTGATAAAAATGTTTACACAGCTCCACTTGGGTACCATACTGGAGAACTACTGAACCATCAACAACTACTCTTTCAGTCTAGCTATCCAACCAGTACTAAATCCATTTGATTATACCATCATCTAATCTGTATCACTCCATCTTCTTCACAAGAAGAGTATAAGCCAGTCTACCAAAAGTTTGGCTGAAATTTAGTAAACTATATCTACCACATTCCCTTCGTTTACTAGTTTAATAATCCTGTTTAAAAAAAAAAAGTATTTGTTCTTGATAAAGACATATTGCTAATTGTAATTATCTCTTCCCTTTCTAGATATTTACTATTTTAAAAAAATGATCTATTCTAGAATTCTCCCAGAAATAGAAATCAAGCTTACTGACCTATAGTTTCCAGTAATGGTTCTCCTTTTTTGATTTTTTAAAATTTTCTTTTAGATTTTGAGTGTCTTGGATCATGGAGACAGCTAAGGTTGCTTTATCTTTGCAGCACAATTTCTGTTTTGGAGAGGCTATAAAGATCATAGGGAACAGAGAAAATGCCCAGTTCTTCCATCTTATTATCACATGACCCCCTAAAAATCTCTTTCCTATTTTGAAAATTGAGATATTTTCCTTCTCCAGTCTGATTATAACTCTCCTGTTTTCCAAAGTGTTTCATGTATTACCACTATTGATTCAACAATTATATCTTCCTGTTCTTTTTAGGATCCAAGGATGTTGTTCATTTGGGCCAGGTGGTCTGAATTCATCAAGGGTCCTGCTATGTTCACTTACTACCTCCTTATTTATCCTGAGTATCAACTCCTTATTAATAATTTTTGTTCTGTCATTTCCATCGTGAAGGTCATTTTCCTTTGCAGAGAAAACAGAAACAAAATAAGACTTGAACATCATTGCCTTCTCTCTGTTGTCCCTTACCACCATCCCATCTACCCAACAGAAAGGTCTTATCCCTTCTTGGATCCTTCTTCTTCTTTTAATGTAACTTGGAAAAAAAGTTTCTTGTCCTCATCAAACTTTCTTCAACAAACTCAGCTCATACTGAGTTTTAGAATTTCTGACAGTATTCTCATAAGACTAGGCCACACTCTTACATTCATCTTCTTCTACCTGGCCATTCTTCAATGATTTATGATTTTTTCCCCCAGATTTTCTTTTTATTTCTTTCTTCTCTTTTCTTCCTTTTCTTTTTTGCTATTAAAGTAGTGCTTCTGGGGGCGGCTAGGTGGTGCAGTGAGTAGCGTGTCGGCCCTGGAGTCAGAAGGACCTGAGTTCAGATCTGGCCTCAGGCACTTAATGCACACACAAACAAAATCCTAGCCCTGTGATGTTGGGCAAGTTATTTAACCCCAATTGCCCTCCAAAAAGCAAAAAAAATAAAAAAAAATAAAGTTGTGCTTCTGGAAATAATATTGGATAGATGATAGTTTTCTTTTCTCCTATCAATAATACCCTAAGGTTATAGTCCTACTAGTGGAATCACTAGACTAAATGATACAATTATATATATATCTCATAGTATAAGGTCATATTGCTTTCCAAAGAGTTTGTACCAATTCAGTTTTACCAGCAGTATTAACAATATGACACTCTCTTATGATAACTAGCTTGTTTTAAGCCTAGAATGAATATAATGGTTCCCTCCTCTGTGACTTCATAGTTTATTTTAAATGAAAAGTTATGAGTTCAATCACTATTATTTTGAGTCCACTGTTAGGGAAATTCCTAACATTTAGGCACAGGTTGGGCTCTCTGCTTAGACTTTCATTTATATCCATTTTTAGTTAACCCATTGCTTCTTTATGGTAGAGGCAAATTTGTAGGTTATTGGAAAGGTTTGGGTAATAAAACAGTGGATTATATTATAGTGTCTATTGATACAGCTAAAGAGGGAACACTAGGGAAAGTATTTTCAGTATTTCTCACTGTCTTGAACATGTAGCTATATTGATGGTAGCAATTTGAGTTTTCTTCTCCAAGATGCATGGAGGGCCTATGGCCCTACTCAATACCTTCCTTCTCTTTTGCATTTGAGTCATATCATTTCTCCTTTAATTGGATTTCCCATGCCAGCCAGTTGTTGGCACAGTTCTATAAAACCACATTGTCTTTTATAACTTCTACTCTTTTCTGTAGCTTACAGATCCTTGGAATCTTTAGTCTCTTTTATTTTATACAATTTCCTTAGGGCATGACCAAGTCTCTCACACATTGACTTTGATTAATTTAAGGAGATTACAGGCCCTGTTCATACTCAGGTTGAGTACAATTGACTGATTCAATTAAGTGTTCTTATCTAATAAAGTTAATTACCTTTAAGTGGGTGGGATAATCAGTAGGGCCCCACCTTTATACTAGTATACCAATTTCTCTACTGTCTGGCCAGCACTGATTTTTTTGTGATTTTGAAATTTTTTTTAATGAATTTATTGGATAGTGATTTCTCTGAGTTGTTTAATTGGCGTTTTTTTCTAACTACTAGAGATTTTGAACAGATTTCAACTGTATTTCTTTTTTTTTTAACTACTTGCTCATATATACTGTGTCTGTTTATTTTCATGCTGTCACCTGCTGTTGTCCTTACTGTGAAAGATAGCTAGCTGGATAATATATCTTTTTCTGGGAATGGAAGGATCTAAATCCTCCAGGACCTACTTATGTCTTCCTAGAGACTTGAATTTAGGCATGGCCTTCTCTACAGTTTTAGTCCTCTCCTTTTCCCCACTTTCCCCCACCTCTTCCCATCTCACTGGAGATTAATCCTCTAGTAACCATATTAAAGAGATATGTTAAAGCTAAGAACAAATTGCTTTTGTCCAGAGGAAATGGCCTAGATCTTTAGGGGATTTTTTTTCCTTTACTAATTTGGAGAGGACTTAAAAAATAAAGATGATCAATACACAGTATTAATAAAATTATAACAGCTCATCAAGTTCCTAAATGGCTTCTGCCACTAAGCTGGAAAGGAAACATCCCAGCCAATTAAATCTCAGCTAATTAAATTAGTCCAACAGCCAAATGCTACCCTATTTGTACTGTTGAACACAATAAAGACATACACACAGAACAATTCAGATCAAGCTCATCTTCTATTAAGAGAAATCAAGTTTAAAGTACTATTGGAATAGTAATGAACAGCTTGAAAAGAGACAGGGAAATCTGGATTGAAACCTACCTCCTTAGATAAGGGGAGAAGGGAAGAGAAAGGAGAAGAAGATATTTGATCAGCTGCCTGGCTTCTCAGCCAAGGAAAGTTTATTAATGATTGAATTTACCTCTCAATCTAGTCACCACTCTTGTCTTTGCCTCCAGTAAATAAGAATACTGCTGCCTTGGCAGAACCTGGAAAAGTTCAATGTCATTCTTATCTATAACGTCATCTATATAACTGGAGATCAGCCTGACTCAGAACCCACAACACTAGTTCAAAAGTTTCCCAGGTCATCCTATAGCCAGCCACGTGATAGCTCCATTTCTCCCTAGACTAGGAAGACTACATCTCCCAAGAGGTTTAGTGAGTTTCTGTATTGCCCTTCCTTTGCCTATAAGAAAATTGGCTTCTTTCAGAAGTTGGACCCTAATAATGACTTGATTTCCTAAACTTTTTTAATCATGAATTTATCAAGTACTAACCTACTCTATGTCTTTGGTTCTAATTTTGAATTTTATATTCTGTTCCATTGACTAATTTTTCTTTTCGTTTTATCCAGCATTATTTGTTGATTACACAAAAGCATTTTATTTAATACACCAAAATGTTGTTTTAAAGGCTGTCTTCTAACAAGGTGTCTTCCATGCACATGTCAAAATTATACAAGTTTCCTCAAAAAAAATATAGCAGAGATTACCTTGTTTGACAACCTTTTGAGTATTAATATCAAGTGTGACATAAAACAGGGAAACATATGCTTACCAAATGTGTTTGTCAGTCTCAGGGAGGATATCCAGTGCAGCATCTAAGTCAAAAAGAGGTTCCCTATAAATGGTGAAGCACTCCAGATGCTCTTTGCAGATGATGCTGAATTCATTGCATTAAGCCCCAGAATATTGCAAACCTCTCTAAAATGAAATACATCCATCCATATAGGAAAAACTAATTGGGTGAAGAATTCCTTTCTATATAAGCTATGAAATATAGTTGGATAGAAAACCTATAGAGTTTATCCATCAGCATATTTTGTCTTGGAGAGATACTGAAAATGGATAATGATCTAAGTTCAGCATTCAGAAGTAGGAGAACATGCCAGGTTACTTTGGGAAATTGTACGGTTCTTTTAATGACTCTGATTTTCTACCTGAAACAAAGGTCCATCTTTATAACACCTTTATTCTGCTTCAGTCACTTCAGCCACTCTTTGTGATCCCATTTGGGATTTTCTTGGCAAAGATGAGTGGTTTGCCATTTCTTTCTCCAGCTAATTTTACAGATGAGGAACCTGAAGCAAAGAGGGTTAAGTGACTTGTCCAGAGCCACACAGTTAGTAAGTGGCTAAGGCCAGATTTGAACTCAGGAAGATGAATTTTCCTGATTCCAAGTCCAGTGCTCTCTCCACAGCTAGTGGTATTGTATAACTATATGTCATGGAACATTACAGTATTTTAAAACTATAATTGATAACAATTACCCAGAGGGGATATTGGTTGTGAATTGGTAGCAGCAAATTACAATTAAAGAATTATGCAGAAAGAAGGCAAAGGATTTAATCAAAGAAATATATGACTAAAAATGAAGATATGAGAGGGAGAAGTACCAATGTATAGTCCAAGTACTCCACTGGTATTCTTATAATGACAAAAAATATAAGGAAGACCATCAACAAATTGGGTGGCTCCCCTGTGGTGAACTTATTGGAGAACATAACAAGTCATACAGCATGGGTAGGAATGGATGGGTAGTGATCAGTACTGTGAGAGGAAACACCTACATTAATGAGATCACAGATACACCAGAGTATCAGAATATCTTGTATCAGCTGGTTTTGATAATTACCACTTTATAGTGTAATTTGAAGTCTGACGGCGCAAATCTCCAATAGCTTATATTCATCTTTACAGTTTAAAAGGTTTTCTACATATATTATCCCACTCCTTATAACTCCTGTAAATAAGCTATGTAAGTTTTATCTTCATTTTGTAGATAAGATGAAGGCTCAGATAAATTTTGCTATTTGTACAAGGTCACATAGCTAGTACCCGCAAAAAGGTAAGACTAGGATCCAGATCTGCTGTTACCACATCTAGGGTTCTCCACAGGAACTTGAACCCTCATGTTTTCATTCAAGGTCCAGTGGTGTTTCTGTCATAGAGAGTGAGTCAATCAACATTTGTTAAGTTTCTATTCTATGCTAGACACTGTGCTAATCACTGGAGATACAAAAATATAACTTGAGACAGTCCCTAGGTCAAGGAGCCCAGAATGTGATGGGGGAGACAATACATAAAAAGGAGTCAAAAAGAGAGGGGGCAGAAGGTCATAAATCCAGGCCATAAATCTAAGTGCTTAGAAATGATCTAAAGAGGGGGCGACTAGGTGGCGCAGTGAGTAGAGCGTCGGCCCCGGAGTCAGAAGGACCTGAGTTCGGATCTGGCCTCAGACACTTAACACACAAACAAAAAACCTAGCCATGTGACCTTGGGCAAGTTACTTAACCCCAACTGCCCTCCAAAAAGCAAAAAAAAAAAAAAATTTATCTAAAGAGGTATGAGTTTCTGAGTTGATTTACTCTTGAAGAATAATGGATTTCTGGATGTGATGAAGTTTGGGAAAGTAGCCAGGTGGGAAATGATTATCAGAATTCCCTGAGCACCATCTTTAAATGAAAGAGGATCACACCTTGCTGCCTCAGATTAATCACTTAATTGTTTGAATTATCCACTTCACTTAGGTAATATGGAGCAAAAACAGAAAAAACACTGTACTTTGAATTAGAAAACTTGTGTTCAAATTGCATCTCTTCTGTTTACTACATGTGTGATCTTGGATAAGTCTTGGGGCTTCAATTTCCTTTCTTTCTTTCCTTCTTTCTTTCTTTCTTCCTCCTTCCTTCCTTCCTTTCTTTTTCTTTCTTTCTTTCCTTCCTTCCTTCCTCCTTCTCTCCCTCCCTCCTTTCTTCCTTCCTTCTTCCCTCCTTCCTTCCTTCATTCCTTCCTTCCTTTCCTTATTTCTTCCTTCCTTCCTTTCTTTTTTCAAAAAGAAGGACTGGACTAACTAGTTTTCCTTCTAACTCTAAATTCTGTGACCCGATTTAAATTTGTTATTACCGAAATTGAGATAAAAAAGGGGATTGTCAGTTATAACAAAGGTTTGGCATATCCTCCCCATGCTCACCTTCTCCTCACCTCTCACCTGTAGAGAAGCTCCTCCATTTTTCTATACTTGAGTGGGAGGGAATCACTCTTGTCATCACGTACTTGCATTAGTGAACATAACATTTTGGGAGTTGCCTACCTCATGCACAATGTCCTTGTATTATCTCCCTTAATATAAACTACAGGAAAACTGACACCCCTTGAAGGGGGAGTGTGGGAAGGAGAAGGGCCTGAGGAAGACGGAGAATAAGTCAGCCAGATAGTTAGTTCTCCTATTTATTTTTCAAATTTCTCTTCCTATCCCTCTTAGAAACAGTATTGAGAAGGTTCTCTGCTGTATGTGTATATATCTATAACCATACCAATGCCAATCTCTGTCTGTCTGTCTATCTGTACACAGTTGCTGCCAGAGAGTAATTCTTTCTTCTATACAGAGGTGACACCAATTTAAGGGATAAATCTGAGAGGGCAGAAGAATAGCTTTCTACCCCTCTGTTCCCAGGATTACATTTTTCTAGTGCCCTCCTGAATATGAAGGAGAGAATCATAAAATGTAGAGCTTGAAGGACCTTAAGGATCACTTGGTTTAATGAACCTCCTGATTTTACAGATAGAGCGTCCCTTTGGTAAAGCAACTTCACGGATATTATGTAGCTAGTTAGTGGCAGAGCAGGGATCTGAACTCTTGTCTCCTGACTTCTAAGTGCTCTTTCTGCTATGGTCATGAAAATCAAACCATCACAAAAATTTTGCGTGTCTTAAGGATTGTGTGCTGTGTATCCTGGAGAACAAACTTGGAGAAAGTAAGTTAATGACCTCATTGTGCTTCTTCTAAATATCATGTCCACTTATTTAAACAAAGTAGGATATGTAGACAACTTATGGTGAATTTGGACCTCTTTCTAGTTATTCTGGATGATTTATTATAATAAAGAAAATTATTCTTGTTTCATAGCTCCCTCCTGTATTAGCACCCACAGCTTTCATTGCTTCTACCCCCTCCCCAACCACCAGCAAATCATTCTGATTGACTGACTAGATGCCCCCAATGTATTGGATAATTACATAACCTTCTGATTTACCTTGGTTATATTGAAATACCCTTAGAGCATTGAAATGAGGCAGAAAAGCAAATTGCTGTAATAATTGCTTCCAGACAGCAAACTGTATTACTTTATGCAGTAGTCCCAAGAAGGAGTGTTTCCAAAAATGCACTGTGTCATAGGAGGAAAGAGCCTAGGAATGAAAGTCAGGAGATCTGGGTTCTTATTCTGGCTCTTTCACTAACTGGTTGTTTGACTCACAGATTGTTATTGTTGTTGTTTGTCCTTAATTCTTGAAAAGGACCATGACATCAGGAAGTTGATGTCAAGACTTGCAAGTGAATTGGATTTAAGTGAGGAAGGATTGTGCAAAGTCACCAGCCTCACTTTCTCCTCTGGAGCCATCTGGGTCCAGTGGTGAGTTATAGACCAAGATGACTGGAAATGACCCCTGGTTATTTGACTATGCTCAAGTTACTAAGAAGTAAATAATCAGAAGATGGGACAGAATTTTAGAGATACTTTAAGTTCTGTTTATTCTTCAGTTAGAAGTCAATTATCTTCACTTATTTAGTTTTAATTAGATTGTAAGTTCCTTGAGGGCAGGGACTTTCTTTTGTCATTTGTATCTTCAGCCCTTAGTACAGAGCCTGGCACATAGTAAGTGTTTAATAAATATTTATTAATTGGTTATCTGATTTTTCTACCTACTCTAATTCTATCTATTCTTGACTGGGAATCCTCTTTACACCTCCAACAAAAGCCAGTTTTCATTTGAAGACTTCTAGCTTGGAGAAACTCACTATCTTCCAAAGCAGTCCATTTTAATTTAAGAGAGGAAATTGTAAGGAAATATTTGTTGTTGTTTCACTGAGCCAAAAATCTTCCTTTCTGAAATTTCCATGCATCGCTCCAAGATTTGCCCTCTGGGATCAGGCAGATAAATTGTATCCTTATTCCACTAAGCAGGAGTTGAAATTGTTAAAGACAGTTATATCCCTCATAAATTTTCTTTTCTCCAAATAAACATCACTAATTCTTTCAATCCAGTCTCATATGCCATGGTTTCTAGTCACCTCATCATCCCGGTCATCTCTGGATAAGATTCAGTTTGTCAATGTCTTTCCTCAAATGGGTATCTCACTTTGCCTTTCTGAGTTTCAATTTCTGCTCTTTTCATTTATGTATGTAAAATGAGACAGTAAAAATAAATGATTTCTCATGCTTCCTTTAAGTTCTTAAATTTTATGATACTAAAGTTTAGTAGATGGTGAATATTTCCTCATTGACATATATAGGTTATAATTATATTTCCAAAATATGTGCATTATTGATACTTTTAAAAAATCTTTGTTGGCATTTGTCAATGCACTCCAAGAAGAGAAATTTTCTAAAGTGAAGAAATTGAACACAACGGCTGTGTCTGATGACCTACACCTTATTTACGCACTGAAGTCTAGCATCTTGCTGCCCAGAGGTAGAATATAGCTTTCATTGTCTTCTGAGTCAAGTTTGGTGGATTGAGAAGAGTTCTCATGTCTTTCAGCATTGTCTTTCCTACAATATTAAAGTCATTGTGTAGATTGTTTTTTTGGTTCTGTTTACCCAAGTCCTGCATCAGTTCACACAAGTCATCCAAAGTTTCTCTACATATTTCATATTGTCTGTTTCTTACAGCGCCTTGTTCAATTATATTCATATGCCATAATTTGTTCAGTTATTTCCAAATCAATCACTATCTGCTTTGGTTCCAGTTCGATTTTACCATAGACACTGTTTATATGTATGTATGCGTGTAAATTTTGTACCTATGGGATCTTTTCCTTTGCCTGTAACCTCCTTGGTGTGGCTGTTTTAGTGATATTTCTAGAATATTTCTAAATTATTTTCCAGAATGGCTAGACCAGTTTGTAGGGTATATGGGGTGTTCAGAGAGGACTAGCATCTCTGCTATGAGGCTGCTTATCCACCTTTGGCATCTTCCTGTCACCCAACCTTCACCTGTGGTTCCAAGAAACTGTAGCATGTGCAGCAGCCTTACCCTGGTAAAGAAAGCCTTCTCAGCAGAAGGGCTAAATCGGGTTGAGGGTCACTGACAGGCCTCAAGCCCATTGGTGAGTTAGGGGCATGTCTATCTCAAGTATGTGAAGACTTCCCCCATTGGATGAGAACAATTTTTTCGTACAGTGAGTTGGAGCTCTATGGAGGTGGCAGCAGCGACTCCCCTAAGCTCTTCTGCCCCCCGTTTTTGTTTTTCGTTCCCTTCGCCACCGGATCCTGAGGAGGCAGCTTCGGGGGATGCTGAGGCCAAATGAAGGTCTTCGCTTCTCCTCCCTTCCCCATCCCCTCTCCTGTCCTGATCCCCATCAATTAATATTATTCTTTTGAAGACTTCGTTGTCAAGCCTCCAAAGTGGAGAGTGCGACTGCAGAAGGGGGTGCTTCTCATTTCAGTGCTTCTTCAGGCAGAGGAGGAAGTTGGGGTGCCCCTCAACATTATCCCCAGACTCCCTGCAACAGAGAGTTCCTGGAGAAAACCCCAGGGCAAAAGGCTCAGAAATGGATCCCTGCTGGAAGCACTAGACCAGAGGCCAGCCCCGCAGCAAACAGCTCCCCAAACAGAAAAGAAGGACATGAAGCAATCTTCAGGAAAGTCAGAGGCATACTCAGTAAGCTTACCCCTGCAGAGTCTGACAAGCTGTGCCTTGAGCTCCTCAGTTGCAGGGGTAGAGTTTAAACTCCTCTTATAAGGGGTCATACTGCTGACTGTGGACAAGGCTCTTGCAGAGCCGAAGTATAGCTCAGTGTATACTCAACTGTGTTTGCAACTGGCAGAAGATGGACCAAACTCTGATGGCCCAGCAGCTGAGGGTCAACCAGGACAGATGCAAAGCACACCATTCAGAGGCCTCCTAATTTCCAAACTACAAGATGAATTTGAAAACCAAACCAGAAATGTTGATATCTATGACAAACCCCCTCCTTCCTGAGGAGGAGGAACAGAGAGCCATTGCTAAGATCAAGATGTGGGGGCACATCAAATTCCTTGGAGAACTTGGCAAGCTTGATCTTACTCATGAATCTGTCCTTCATTAGTGCATCAAAACACTTGGAATAGGAGAAGAGAGAACGACTTAAAGATCCGGGAGAGGATTTGGAGTGCCTCTGTCAGAGAATGAGGACCTGGGGGCCTAGGTTAGGCCATGAAAGAGCCAAGTCCTTAATGGATCAGTATTTTGCCTGAATGTGTAAGAAATTGCCAGCAAGGATTCGTTTCCTGCTGCAGGATACTGTGGAGTTTCGAGAACACAATTGGGTTCCTCGCAAGGTTTTTCTTGACAATGGACCAAAGACCAGATCAAATCCATCAAGCTGCAGTAAAAGATCTAGGAGTTTTTATTCCTGCTCCTATGGCTCAAGGGATGAAAAGTGACTTTTTCATGGAGGGAACTTTTATGCCACCCAGGATGAAACTTGACAGGGATCCCCTTGGAGGACTTGCTGATATGTTTGGACAAATGCCAGGTAGTGCAATTGGTACTGGTCCAGGAGTTATCCAGGATAACTGGATGGGATGACATCGATCAGATCAACTCTTCAGAGAACAATTTTTTCCCAAAGGCCGTGAAGGCAGCTGAAGTAGGCTCTGTGGAGCGCTTAGAGCTTGGTCAGATATTGAAGATGCCAGATTCATGCACTACATCCCAGGCCATCTTGCCATTGGACTTCAGTGACTATGGAAGAGATAGTGAAGCTGATGACTTTGTGCAACTCTGCCCCCACTTAAATCCAATTCACCTGTAGGCCATCACTCATCATTCATTACTATTTAACTATTTCATTATTTTACTATCTTACTATTTTACCTACCTTGAAGTCCTATGGCAATGGGCAAGTGATGAAATAGCAGTATGGATACACAGGAAGTCACAACCCTGCACATAGGCCATGCAAGGCTTTGGTTCATCTTCTCATTAGACTGAAGCAACAGTAGGATTTGGCAGCTCCCTGGATATCTGAGCATCTTTTTTTTAATGGACCAAACTACTTACTTCCTGGTGTGAGGAAGGGGCTAGAAAAGATGCCCTAAAAATTTTCTGCTTCACCCAGCCCTGACCTGCTTATCACAACAGGCAGGGATCTCATCCATGGTCAAAACACAAAAAAAATTACAAAAAATTTTGCAAAGATGATTCCATTCATCATAAATACATGAAATATGTGCACATTCATGGACAATACAAAATCTAGTGCACCTGAGAGACAAACAACTCTTGTGAGAGAAATCAGCAGGTACCACATCCAAATAGCAGCTCTGAGTCAGATAAGGCTGGTAAATGAAAGTCAGTTTATTGAAGTTGGAGTTGGAAACATGTTTTTCTGGAGTGGCCACTGTGAAGAGAAGCATCTGGTGAGTGTGGCAGCAGAGGGGTGGGGACCCTGCTGTCTGTGGGCACTGGTAGGAGAGCAGAGTCCCTGGCTTTAGTTATAGGACAGAGAAGACAGCTATAGTTTGCAGTCACCAGGGACTGCAGGGAGCAATGTCATTTGTGGGACAGCATGGCTGGGAGCACTAACTGTGGTTTAGGAATGGAGGGGAGAGCCCAAGGTTGAGTCCTAGGACAGACATCAGAAAATAACAGTAAGAAGTACATGAGGGGCAGCTAGGTGGCACAGTGAATAGAGCATTGGCCCTGGAGTCAGGAGGACATGAGTTCAACTCTGACCTCAGATACTTAACACTTACTAGATGTGTGACCTTGGGCAAGTCACTTAATTCCAATTGCCCTGCCTTTTCCCCTTCAAAAAGACAAAACACACACACACACACACACACACACACACACACACACATACACACAGAAAGACATGAGGTTTGGGGCATCATTCCCTATACCTCAGGACTAGAACTTGATCACACTGATAGCTGCTCTAAACAAACAAACAAACAAACAAAACAAATAAATAAAATGACTAAGCAAAGAAAAAAGAACCAAACTATAGATTGTTACTCTGAGGGAGGAGAGTGGATCTGGGTTCATATTCAGAGGAAGGTGATAGAGCTTAAAAAAAAAAAAGTTATTCCTTTTTCAAAGATAAAAATCAAATGGTCCAAAACACAAAAAGAGTTCTTAGAAGAACTTAAAAGGGACTTGGAAAATCAAATTTAAAAATCAAATAAAAGAGAGATCAAGGAAAAATTAGGAGAAAAAAATAAGAGCAATCTAAGAAAATCAAGAAAATTATGAAACGAAAGTCAACAAACTTGATATAGAGAATAAAAAGCTCAAGGAAGAAAAGAATTCCTTGAAAACTAGAATTGGGCAAAGGGAAGCTAATGACATTCTAAGACACCAAGAAATAATAAGAACAAGATTAAAAGAAAAAAAATTGAAGAGAATGTGAAACATCTCATTAGGAAAACAAGTGATCTAGAGAACAGATCAAAGAGAAACAATATAAGAATAGTTGGACTACAAGAAAATTGTAATTAAAAAATGAATCTTGATACATTATTATAAGATATTATCAAGGAAAATTACCCTGAAGATCTAGAACAAGAAGGTAAAGCAGAAATAGACAAAAACACAGTGATCACTACCTCAAAGAGATCCCAGGAGGAAAACTTACAAGAATATCATAGCCAAGCTTCAAAGTTCCCAGGTTAAGGAGAAAATATCAGAAGCAACAGAAAAAAAAATTTACATATCATAGAGCTACAATAAGAATTACACAAGACCTAGAAGCTACTACATTGAAGGACTGTAGGTTGTGGAATACTATATTTCATAGAGCAAAATAGCTGGGGTTACAACCAAGATTAATTTACCTAGCAAAGTATAATCCTTAATGGAAAAAAACCCAAAAAGAACATTTAACAAACTGAAAGACTTTCAGAAATTTGTGACAAAAAAACAGCAGAACTTAAGGGAAAAGTTGATATATAATATCCAGGAGAAATATAAGGTAAATGTTAAAGACCAATTATAAGAGACTTAATAAGGTGAAATTATTTGCTTCTTATATGTGAAAATATTATGAGTACTCTTATGACTGTTATTATTTGGGTAATTTGAAAGAGAGGTTTTGGATGAGCTGAGTATAAAGGAATGATTCTAAAAAAAAATAAAACTGTGTAGGGAGAGATAAAAAGGAGTAATTATTTTATATAAATGAGGCATAAAAGGAAAAAATGATACAGACAAAGCTAGTAGTGGGGAGGGTAGGTAGTGGTGGAACCTTACTCTCATTGGGAATGGGTTAAAGGGGGAACAACATATATACATATGTATGTATATTATGTATATATATATGCATGTATATGTATGTATAAAAGTCTTCTAAATTCAGAAAGAAATAAGAGGGCAAGAGAATAGGGTAAGGAGAGAGGATAAGGGAGGGACTCTTAGAGGGGAGGGGAGGTTAAAGACTAGGAAGCTAAGGTAGCAGGTAGAAGTAAAGCAGAAGAGTGAGGAAGGATGGGAAAAGGTTAAGAAGGGTAGTGAGGAAAAACAGGAAGGAGGAAAATATACAACAAGTAATTATAGTTTGTAATATGAATGGGATGAATTTACCCACAAAAGAGAAACTGATAGCAAATTAAAAATTGGAATTCAACAATATGTTGCTTTTAGGAAATGCTATAAAAATGAGAGATAAACACAAAGATAAAAATAAAGGGCTGGAGTAGAATTTTTTTTTTTTGACTTGGAATAGTGGTTTTATTATATGTCATTTATAAGCAACATTAAGGGCAAGAAGAAAAAAGAATTTGAGAATCCAGAATGACAGAAAATATTTTTTAAATTTTTTCAACTGTTTTCTTTGAAGAAATTGACTGAAAATTTCCATTAAAACACTGAATTATAATAATTCATTAAAGGCTATCAAATTCAAAATAAAGGTTATGACTGATTTCTTTCTATTTTTTGTAAGATTCAAATACTAAAATATTAGCAATTTTAATAAACTTTGGATGAATCAGTTTCCAAGTTGAAAATTATAAGGGATCTAGGGCATTTTTTTTCTGGGTTCAAATTCTTTTTATTTAAACAAATGCTTTATTAACTACTGTTTTACATCATTCATTTCCGCCAGATTTTGAGTTACAATTATTTCCCCCGTTTTTCCCCTACCCACCTCCCAGAATAGCAGTCCCACAAGATATCGCTTCCTCCATCCTGCTCTCTCCCATATCTTCTCCCTTACCCCCTTCGACTTTTCCATTAGAGGAAGGTGAATCTCTGTGCCCCGATGCCTGTACATCTTATCTCCCTATTACATGCAAAAAAGTATTAATAATAGTATTTATATATATTTGAAACATTTAATGTTAAGACCTCAAATTTCAGATCCATTCCCTTCCTCCCTTGTAACCCATTCCCTCTGGGAAGATAAGCAATTCAGTATGTGTTGTACATGTATAGCTATGCAAAATATTACCATAGTAGATATATTGTACAAGGCTGCTTATAATTCCCTCCCACCCATCTCACCCCCCACGTGGTCCATTCCCTACATTGATCCTGTCCCTCTTTGATAGTGGGTACTTCCAACCTCCCCTCCCCCCAGAATGCCCTCCCCTCCATCATCCCTCCTCTCATCCCCTTTCCCCCTATTCTGCTGCAGGGTGAGATATCCCATTTAGTATGTATGTCATTCTCTCCCTGAGCCAGATTTAATGAGAATATGGTTTTGCCTTTTTGCCTTCCTGTTCTTCCCCTCCCCTGCAACCACTTCCCCTTGCTTCTTCTACATGAGATAGTTTACCCTACCCTGTCTCTCCCCATCTCCTCTTGCCACTTTCCTATCTCACCTC